>VDFB02372345.1:0-13237 GCA_007258455.2 Sequoia sempervirens | reverse complement strand
CTTGTTATGACATTCTCGGAATCTGGAGCATAGACCTCATGCCACCATTCCCTTAGTTGTTCCAAGCTCAGGTACTTAGGAGAAATCTTTCTCCTGCCAGTCATGATCTCAAAAAATGCAATGCATCCATCGTACACTCCAGTCAGGTCACCATCTATTAGCTTCTTTCATTTCTGAATCTTCCTCATGGCCTGTTACCGAATCTGCAAAGCCTCAAACCACTCCCAAGGCTCATTAAGTCTAGAGGAAGGAAGGATCCCATTTGCAACCAACTGATCTTTACCATATTCCATAATAACCTTGGATTTCTGCAGTAGAAGATTGATGTCCTCCTTGTCCTGGGATAGCACATATTCCAGCAATTCCTTGGCTCTGACTGCATCCTTTCCAACTGAAAGGATTTCCTTGATTGCATTATCTCCTCTTACTTGCACATCCTTTAACCAATCTGTTGTATTTTGAGCAGAGGCTTTCATTCTTTCAATCTCAGAAATAGTTTCCTTGGGTAGGAAACCAGGAGTAGCAGAGGAAGAGGGGTGAAGAGATTGCAGAGGTTTCATTACATCTTCCAAGCACTTCTTAAGTCTCTCATTTTCCTTTCTCAACTCATGCTTGGTCTGAGTCTCTTTCCTTAACCTGCCAATTATCACATCACTGGACCCTTCATACTCCTCAATATCTTGCTCCATAGATGCTGGTCCAAGGTTAAAAGTCTGCACATTATAATCCTCACCAGTGACCTCTTCTCTAGTCTTGTCTGCAACAGGGATAGCAATGTGGACAACTCTGTTGTTTACTTCATCCCTCTCTATCCTTGAAACTACTTTAGCCACCTTCTTTTTCTTACCTTTACCGATCTTGGACAACATCTCATCCCAATCCAAGGGAGTGTCTTCAACAATGACTTGTTTCTTCCTTGTGACCTCCTTTTCAAGCCAATCCAGGATAGCAGGTTCCACCTGGATTTCATCTGTTTTTGCCTCTTCATGTTGTTCTGTTGTTTTATCTTCTTCCTTTTCAAAGAGCTGCTCACCTTGATCACCCTTTTCAATCTCCTCTTCCTGCACCGTTGATGGGGTTCTAATCGGGATATTCTCCTTTTCTGGTGATCCATTTCCTCTGCTATTCTCCGGAGAATCCTCGTATTGCACTAATGGAGAAGGATGCCTTTCTATCTCTTCAACTTCGAGCTCGGCCACTGCACCAAAGAGTTCCCCTTCCTTGAAAGGTTCTGCCTCTTCACCAGTCTCATATTCCTCAAGAGTCTCTTGCTCAGGCACATTTGGCGAAGGAGATGTAACCCTAGGTTGCTCCACAGCGGGTGTCTTTGGAAGAGGATCTATCTTTTGCACCAGCTCCTTAGGGGATGGAGTCCTTGATCTCCTCGAATAAACCTTAGTTTTTTCCCCTGAACTCTATACATCAACAATCGGAGTCTCATCTTTAGAGGTATTTTGACCCTTCTTCTTTGAAACCCTAGTGGTTCTTGTCTTCTTTGGTGGTGGAGGAGCATCCTCTTCCTCTGTTTTTTCAAATCCTTCCTCATCAGAGGACCTGCCTATTTTCAAAGCTCTACTTCTTTTCTTTCCTTTTGGCTTTCTTTTTGGTTCAGGATCACTTTCTTTAGGACCTCTGATTTTTATTTTGAAGGGTGAGCTCGCTTTAGTTTCCTTGGGGTCATCTTCCAGGATTCTTAGAAGTAGACATAGAGTTATTATTTTCCATCAAATTAAAGGAATTACAGGTACCTTCTCATCTCAACTCCCAAACCTTATGTTTCAATAGCGAAGTAGTAGAATTTCATGATAGGGGCGATAGGTCCTCAACTCGATTAGCAAATTCGGCGTTCATGTTTATCTCTCAATTGATCGTCATAGGACTCACATAGGCATGATCTTGCACCAGGTTTCCATCATCCTCTAGCTGGTTAGGGATTAACTTGATGTTGTATTGCCTAATCACATCAACAGGAAGCCTAGAGTACCTTTTCTTCCTTACCTCAAAATCATCTTTGATATTGGCCCAATAGTCTTCTAGGTCATCCTTATGACGGTACTCTTTGGTAGCCTTCTTCTGTGCTTCCCCGGTGATATCAAAATTTGTCCTTTTGGAGTGGAAGGAGAAACCATGAGCTGCCAATTCATCCCCTACTGCATGTGCCGATTGAATGGAAGGGCACACCTCTGCTACGCCAATTCCAAGAGGGAAATCCCCACCGAAACCTGTTTTATGCTTCTCCTTTTTGACAATTGCATCAAATTCACATACCTGTCTAACAACTTCCAATAACACAATATGATCAGTAGGGTACCGAGGTAACCTGTATGGAGCAGTCGGGCATCCATCAATTCTGATGTAAGAGAAGGTGGGAAACTGAATGAACCAGGCTCCATATCTCTTTATTAGCTCCTTCGCTCCCTCTGACAATCTCACATGCTCCGCATTTTGAAGCAACCTAGTGATATGCATTGTGAATGCATCATTGGCTCTTCGGTAATCCTGTGTTTCCTAGGTGCAATTCCAGATATATCTCATAGACTATGTTCTGTCCAAATGTCCCCTGTGGATTCAAACCCTTATATGGGTAGAATCTAGCCAACACATACATTACATAAGAAGACATATTGAACTTCTTTGTCTCTAGGACACCCCTTAGCTGTTTATCAATCATAGTGCTAATAAGTCCCGCCCAATGATAATCGATACCCTGCTCAATCTTGTTTATCACATGAACCATCCAATTCTCTAACACTCTAGCAGTCTTCAAACCTGCCACTCTGCTCAAAAATGTGATTGCATCATAAATATCCGATCTGAATTTAACTCTATGCAACTACTTGGGCAGTTTGGAATAGTGTGACTTTGGCTTCTCCAACCAAGCATTAATCATTTGCTAAGCTTTGGTGGGTTCATTCTCATAATATGTTCTGGCCAAGTCCATGTTCAGAGCGCACACGAAAGGCAAATTTGGCATGTCAAAGGCCTGGGCAATAGAAACAGGACTAAAATTCGCCAAGACCCTTCCCTCAGTGCTGACAACCCTTTGTGTGTCGAAGTCATATTGCTGGACACACTCAAGTATCAACTCGTAGCATTGGATTGCAGGAGGGAACCCTGCCACATGAACCAATCCGGACTTCATCATTCCCTGTCTCAGGACCGACAGATCCTTCTGAGCTGTTCTCTCTTTAAACTCCTCATATCTCCACGCCCCAACATTGGTGTCCAAGACCTCAGACCACACCGAAGATATCTTGCTTTCAGGGAGTTGACTCTTAGTGTCCAATCTTAATCTTTTTGCCTCTGAAATTGAGGGCCCCTCTGTGTCACCTTTAAATTTTCCTGTAGCGGCCCTGCTTGATTTAGCCTACATTCGCAAAAGAACGCCATGAGTATCCAATTATCATACATATTCCAATCCAAAGGTTAGCATAAAATCCTATAAAGCAGTTAAGATCCATCACAAATCATCAATGTTTGAAAATCCGGAAAAATAAAGTAATTCGGGAAAACAAGGTAAGCTGGGAAAATTCGGTCAAGGCAGAATTCGAAGAAATCTGACCCAGACGGATTCTTGCTGTCAAGACATCATTAGTCAAATAAATCGTTAGTACGGGCAAAAGATTATGAGATAATCATGTAATTCATCCATTGGCAACAAGAAATTAGCATTTAGCATTTACTCCATTAATCCTATTCTTTGGGAAATCGAAAGAAATGAAACCAGACAGGAAAACCGGAAAAGTCCAAACAGGACGGATTTTCGCGGATAGTTCAAATACTCTGGAATTCGCCATACTCTGCGGAATTGGCCGAAACCAGGAAAATCCGGGTGCGCAGAAATTCCGCGAACACCTCGGGAACCCGACGAATGACAACACGCGAACCGGCGATTGAATGATCATGTAAAACCTTGCTAATTGGGATTCAAATGATTTCAAAATCGACGCCAACCAACAAGATTTAGAATGCAGATGAATTCAAGTTTCCAAAGCCTTCAAATGACGAGTCCTCATGGCAAAACAATGATGCCCTAATTTAGACAACTGAATCCCCTGCCATGAAAACTAGGGTAAACTTCGAGGTTTAAAATACCATCTATAAAGATCAATCTAAAGCACTCTGAGTCTTCACAAGGCAGGGGCCAGTTTAATCTTGGCGCAAGATATAAAAATTATGACAGTTTAACCATTCTCAGTAGTTTCGAGCAAAACACCCAAAACCCTAATCTCACCAAATATGATGAATTACGTGTCCAGAAACAAAATCCTACCCCGAACGCCCATCAACACTGACCCATCCGACATTTATTGGGCAAACAAAGTAGTGCATAGTGGGGGTGATGGAGATTTGTGAAAAAATGGGTCAAACCCTAATTCTATAAAAACAAAATCGTGACCAAGCATAAGCCGACCCAAAATGACCATCAATTAACTTAGAGAAACTCAATCATCGCGTAAACAAATAGAAGGGCCATTGACAACTTACCATGGATTAACCCAAATGAAACTTGAACTCGAGGAAGTAATTGGAAAGCGAATACGCCCTAGCAATGAAAATCCTGATCAGTGCTCAACCAATTCCCACGCAAGCGGCTCAAAATCAATGATCAAAGCTCGAATGAAGAATGCACTCAAACGCCAAAGCAGAAAACAAGTGAATAATGAAATCAAAATGATGCCCAAAAGACTTTAAATCCATCCCTATTCACGTCTGAGCAAAGGTACTTCGAGCATTAATGAGCGACAAGACGTGTCTGAAAAATCCAGAAACCCGAGCCCAGGATGAAATTTTGGAAAAACCCAAGATACGTAGAAAATCCGGGTGAACACGGATTTCGCGGATATGGTAGAAACCGGGATTTTAATGAAGTTCGAGATTTTGGCACAGTCTGGGAAAATCTGCCAAAACCGGAAAATCCCGAAGTCAAGCAGAAACCCGGATTCGGAAAATTCTGCAGTAAACAGACAAAGAACCAGAGCCCGGGAAAATCCGCTGGAGCCGGAAAATCCCGGATTCAGGTCAAAACCCGGATTTTCACCAAAACCCAATTTTAACCAATTCAAGCCCTAGGGCAAGACTGAAGCTAGCAAGACCAACATCTCAAGACCTCAAAAGACAAATCCAATAAAACCAAAGGTCCAAAGATATCCCGAAAAGAGGGTCCCTACTCTAAGTGGGGCGCAGGGCGCGAACCGCGACAACAAAAGACAAAGGATTAAACCCACTATGATAAAAATTATAAATATCTCATTTCAAAATGGGAACTCTATGCACTTTTGTGAATAATTGATGGGAAAGAATTCATGGAGCATAATCATAGGTAGCCTAGCTTCACACAAAATTGGTCCAAAAATGATGAGGGTGCAACCCCGAGACTTAGAAAATAACCCACAAACAAGAGAATAATTTTATTATTCATAAAATGGAGCTTCTTACATGCGATCCACAAATCCCCAAGTTCTACTGTACAACATGCAAGTTACGATGTACCATTTAATAACCCTTCTGGCCAATATGCGAAGCTTGTCCCCAAAATATTGCCCAAAAAATTAGAAACCCGCCTACAAATAGAGCTCCTCCCTTTAATTGGAGCCAAGACAACATTCAAATTTGAGTTTAGGCAGCTTGACACTAAAAATTCCAACTTGAAGTTCAAATTTCAAAAAGAACATTTGCAATTGTATCTTCTAGAAAGTGCCAACTTCCCACAGCCTGATCCAAGACTCCACCACCTAACCGCTTGGAACCGCTGGAAAGGTATTGAAGTAAAGAACGTGCTCAAAATTTTCATGCCAATTTTGGTAAGTTTTAGGGCCATTCCGGGAACTCTAAGTGCCTCAAATCTAACTCGAAAGATTTTCAAGTGCAAATCTGGGAAACTAAAACTGCAATATCTTCCAACCTAGGAATAGAAAGTAAAAACCATACATTGGGAATTTAATTATGATGAAAAGTGTATCCAAAAATGTAAAAACATCTAGAAACCTATGGAAACTTGAAATTTAACTATTTTTAGTATGCAAGATTGCCCTTACACCACTGATGCTCCTCGCGATCAAAAATGAGATGATGAAGAATGATGCATCTAATTGCTTTGGTCCAATTTTAAGAGGAAGGGTGATTGAACATATCATAGGGAAAGAAAAAATATTATGAGTTTTTATCCATGCTTTCGATTGTTCGTATGAATCTTGATAAAGCTCTTGATGTTTAAGATGCATGCATCATTCTATATCATTTCCATTTGTGTGGTGATATTGACAAAGGGAACTTGGATTAAAATTTGGAGGTAGAGATTTTGTTGTGTCCATAGGTTGGATTGGAGGCAAGCGGATTAGGTTTATACTCAAAATATACAGCATGATTGAATGGAGGGAATTGGGTAGTGGGATGAACTATCTATCTTTTTCTCTAAATTGGTATGGAACTAGACTTATGGGAGCAACTTGAGGCTCAACATGATTGGTTGTTTGAGGTGTGTTTATCTTTATGATGTTATTTTTTTCTTTTGGAATGGTTGGTAGTTGTTACGGGGTACGGATTTAGATTTCTCAGTAGGAGTCGATGAAGATGTCTCTTCATAATTAATAATCAAATTATGATAATCATGAAGATTCGTGCATAAATGTATGAAGGATGGAAATTTCATCAATAAAACTCTCTCTTGTGTATTTTTAAAAGTTATCAATGAACATTCTTTGGATATTTGGATCAGGAAGAGTTAGATTAAATTGTGGTAATATCAACTGATATTAGCTTTCGAAATCTATGACCTTTTCACCTTGTTTTTACTTGCATCTCATTAAATCACTTATGTTAATCTTAGTACCAATGTTGAATTTGAAATGGTTGAGGAAAGCATCAACAAGCTCGTTAAATGATTGAATTGAGTTAACTATCGGAAAATGAACAAAACCATTCCAAGGCCATTTCTTTCAATGACCTAGGGAAAAGTTTAGCTAGGAGCTTATCCTAAAAAATAAAGTCACTACACATGGTGGTATATGTTGATATGTGATTTCTAGGGTCCTCTTTACCATTGTACTTGTCAAATTGGGGGATCTCTATGTTTTGTGGAATTTTTTATTTCAATATCTCAAGTCGCATTGGGCTCCTTTTGATAAATTGTGATGGTTGTCCACTTTGGTTTTAATTCATTATTGAGGTTTTTTGTTGAAGTTATGTCACATTTTGTAAGAGTTGGTTTATGATGGAATCATTGCTTGAAATGTTTTGTGAATGAGGTGAATATGGTGGAAGTTTGTATGTATTAGGTGGGCTACTATGTTGCACATATATGAGTGGGGATGGAACTTGAGCTGTGACATGTGAAGATCCAGAATCAGAAGGATTTTCAATGGAAAGACCTATTGTTGAAGTTATGCCAATTTGCTTGGTTGTATTGTTGAAGCAAAATTTTGATTTGTGTATGTAGGAATAGAGGCTATGGTTGTAGGGAGGGAGACTTGACTTCCTCCTTGACTTTGCTTGTATCCCAAAGCTTGAAAGCAACTAGCCATTGCAGGCACATTATCATCAACTATATGGGCTAGGCTACACACAACCTCTAATCCATGATCATCATTAATCAACTTCCTCATGTTGTCAATTATAGGGATTGTTATACCATCAAAGTATTTAGTACACGCATAGTCTTGAAGTTTTTCTAAGTCCTTGTCCAATTTTCTTAGTTTTTCTTTGGGACACAAGCAACCATAGTCTCAACATCTGTGAAGTTAGGTACTTGTAAAGTTTCCATTGGTATGGTAAGAGCAGGAATAGAGTCCAAGATGGGTTGATTATTGACAACACTAGTCATGAAAGAGTTGGAAGACTCGTGATCCATAGTGGGTGTAAAGCTAGTGTAGGATGCCATAAGTCTAGAACTACGTCTCGCTAAAGTATTAGTAATAGGACACCAGGTTGTGAAACATGCAATTTTCACAAGACAAAAGGTGCACCCAAGATGAAAACCAAACTTCTAAATAAGTACAACAAACTTTCATAAACATACAACAAACAACAGGAGAAAATAGGAACATAGTAACAGAGATCTCAGAAAAAATTGTTTGGCCAAGATAAGCAGGATATGGTCACCCAAGCATATATGAGTCCTAGTCAGGGGTTCTAAAAGTTTAAAATACGACTGTGTATTACACTATTTAAGAATGTGAATTCTACTTGCAAATAGTTGAAATAGTAAACAACTTTCTAGAATTTTATTAATGTATCCCAATTTGATGCAAGATGCACAAGTATGCAATGATGTTGAAGATATTTAAAAAAATTTGAATACCAATTTAAAATCTAAAATATAATAATTGATTGATTCTAGTGTGCAAAAGACCTATAAATGATGATTTTTGAATGCAAATTTTGAACACAAAAAATGCACTTCACCAAATGAGCTAAATGTAAAATGCCTTAAGATGTCCAATTATGAATTTCAAACTGAGATCTGCAAGTATAGACAAACTAAGTAGACAAAAAAATAAGTGTGAAAAAATTGTTGATGCACCTGTACAAAGATAGGGTCGCTCAAGGGAAAATGGGTTCTTGTTCAAGGTTTTGAAAACTGGAATATTTAATGTCTAGTTTTTGTCTAAGGTTGTTGTTCCTATCTGAAAATAGGTTTAATAGTGACTATTTTTCTAGAATTTTATAATGTAATGCAAATGAAAATGTATGACAACTTTGAAACAAACTGACACTTTTTTGAATGTAATTTTGAAATGAAAATTTGATCTAAATGCCTGAAACACACTCTAATGCAAGTTATGATGCAATATGGATGCAATATGAATGCAATATTTTTGGATTTTTTATGACTTTTTATTATGCAAATATGAAAACCTAAATGATAAATGCAAGACAAAATGATGCAAAACATAGATCTAGGGTTTGAAAAGCTACCAAATCAAATAGTTATGATGTCAAATGTCAGGTTCACCAAAATGAAACATATAAAAAGTGTCTAGAATTGGGAATGGATGAGTTCTAAATGCAAAGAACCTAGGATCAATTCTACTTTTTAAAAAGTTTCATTAGGATGCAAATTCACAAGGTGCATAGATTGACTTTCAACCTTAAAGGTGAGAAAATAAGACTTGGATCTGATCCTTTTGAGTCTTAAAAATGAATTATAAATGATTTGGAATGATTAACCTAATTGAACTATATGACATAATATTAAACTATAATATTTTGGAAATGCACAGATTGAAACTGTAGATTGCAGGTGGATCTAGGGAGTGTCAGATGATGTAAACCTATCACCAAAAGTAGGATCTTGTATGTGTAGAGGGACTCAGTCACCCCTGGGTGAATAGGTCTTTGATGAAGGGCCTTGAAACTGCTTTTACAATCCTTTGATGTTGGATCTAAGCTTCTAATTCCTAGTTGCAGAATTGTTGGAATGTGGTTAGTGAATTCTATAATTCAGTTTTTTTAGCTTGACAACTTTTAGGGCTTTGAAAGAAATCATAGAGAATTTTCCTTCAAACTCTCCTTTATCCTCTTCAAACCTATAACCTACAGATTCAAAGAGGGATAAATTGTTGATCCATTTAGGGGCTTTCCTCAATCAAACACCATGTAAGTGTTTCCACTTCCACAATGGCAATGTCAATGATAGGAATAATAATCAAAAGGAAGGAATGATGAATGCAAAAAATGTTGCAACTCACCACCCTTCAATGGCTTCCTTAAAGGATTGAATTCATATACTTCACGCCAAGGATTTGGATCTTACTTTTCTTAATTTTCTTGAATTTTTGAATGCTTTGGAGACCTACAAAAGGGTTAGCCTTCACAAAACATGAACATGAACACACATAAACTCACAAATAATTTTACATGATGTTAGGATCTTGAATTGCTACAATAATTCTCTAAAATGTTGCTCTTAAATTTCTCAATAGTGCTCTTGATCATAAGTTTTCCAATATATTTTCACTTAGATTTCAAATGATGAAAAGACTAGGTATTTATATGCAATTGTACTAATTTCCCAAAAATTAGATTCAAAAAGTCAAAATTTGATATTTGAATTTTGGATGTTAAAATGTCACCAACAACATATTTAAATTTGGGTCCTAGCTAAGAAGGGGGGCCCATTCACTCATGGGCGAATGGGTCTTGGCCCAAATTTCCAAGAAACGCTTAATCAAGAGAAAAATAACAATTGGTTGCATTTATTCAATGCTTGTAATCCTTCATAAAATGGTTAATTAAGTCTAATAATTAGGGGAAAAAAACATAATATGAAATTGTTAAGGTTGAAAACTTCTGACACTATAATACCCAATACCTAACATAGGGAAAAGTAGGTTTTTTCAAAATGGTCCTTAAAAATATCATAATTAAAAGGCTCAAGTTCTCCACTAGTAAACCTTTTAAATTCCCTATTTGACCTTCTTGGTCTAAAACTGGGCAACCACTTCACTTTGTAACTATCCCTTAACTTTTGATATTCTCTGGTCAATTCCCCTAAGTCAATGGGAAGTTAAATATACACATCCAAATTAAACACCTTGCAAATACAATCTATGTCCAAGGTTATGAGAGTGACAACCTTGTTATTGATGATAGTCTTATTGTTGGGATTATATGCCCTAGCTACAACTCTAATTAGGTCAACATTTATAAAAACAGTAAGGAACATTAATCTTCCTAATCCTCACCTTCAGATATTACAAATTGGTATGTCTACTAGTGATTTTCTAAAGCAATACTTGAACAATGTATAGCTATGAATAGGAATTATGGAATCCCTACAACAATTGTTTTTATCCACTAAAATCCTTGATCCCAGACCAAACCTAGGTCATTTTGAAGACCTTTTCAATTGAACCATAATATCCAAACCCCTTTTGAGTCCCCTTGAAGCTCCAACCATGGAAAATTTACTTGGGTTTCAAGGTATACAAACTAGGGTTTTAAAATTAAAAAAAAATTGAGAAGACTTCTTTTAAAATTTTAATAATTTAATACCTTTCCAGAACCTTAATTCACCTTTTTAATTCTAGCAATTTAGAAACACAATATTTTCTATGCTAGAATGCACAAAGGGAACTTGAATTTACTTATTGTTTAAAATTAGCCACAAGCCCTAGAAACGTCATAGAAAACCCTCATTTTTTTATAAATCCACAATATTTTTTCTCTACAATCTTCACCTTGTGTCTTGAATGATTTGGAAACATGTAATTAAGCCAATTTACTTGACAATCGAGTAGATACAGATCAAATCTTCCATCAATGTCCTTGCATGCTTGAATGCAACACCAGTGATAGTCGTTCCTCATTTTGAATATGAACCATTGATTTACCAAAGATCGATAGTGATCATAGGGATTTTAAATCCATTCCACAAAGAGAAAACCTTCTTTCTATTGCATAGCTTCAAGACATGTGTCACAATTTTGGGGATTCTCAGGAACAAAAGGAAAATATTTTGGGCTTCCTTGATAGTTCTTTCCTTTGTGAAACATTAGAAACAAATAAAACAAGATGTGTGGCATGATTTTGGGAGTTCAAGGGAAAATATGCTCAACTTTCCATTACTTTATGAAGGTTAAATTTTACATAAAAAGGAATAATCTATGCTATTGGAATAAAAATATATATTTTTCTCATTCATAGAGAGAAATTATTTGAAATAAAAGGCCCCACAATTCTTATAACTCGTGTGACTTAATCACAAGCCAAAACCTAGCACTAACTAGGATAAAGGTGGGACCATTTGAGAGATTTTATTTAGGTGACTTAAAAAACCTTTGAAGCATGTGCACAAATGGATAACTTAAGTTACTATGGAAAATAGGGCTGATAGAGCATGATGAAAGGGGGATTCGCTAGAAAACTTAACTTACCGTGTTAAAAGAAAACTTATGATCAAATTGGAATATGGACCATACATGTCAATTACATTGGGGAATAAAAGATAGTTTTGCAAGCTCATGGGAAGAAGATAATAACATGAGATACTCCTATGAATTGAAGAGGTTACGTGAAATAACACCACGTGTTCTATGGGACTAGGTAAAGCACATGATTTTTAAAAGGATTTAAAAGCATGTGGCAGTAATGGGTACATCCAGTGCTTTAGGAGAGGAAGTCAATAAAAGCATGAAACATAGGTCATAAGGTTGTAACTTAAAGGATTAGATAATCGGGTAGGAGGTTAACACAAAATTAGAACAAAAGTGCAAGGGTTTCACCAAGGTTTAGAGTTTTTTCCAAAGAAACCTAATGAAAATTATTAGAAACCCTTATAAAATGATCCTTTCTTAGACCCAAGAAGCACCTAAAAATTTCAAGAGGAAAATTTTTACAAGTACCACTAGTACTATTGAAGAGAAATAAATGTACCATAAGATTTGTGTTGACTATTAGACATTAAATAATAAATAAATCAATAATGGATATCTTATCCCTAGAATTGATGAAATGGTAGATTAGTTGCACAAAGATACATTATAATTCTTAAATTTTGATTTACACTTGAGATAGTATCAAATCAAGATGAGGGATGAAGATATTCAATAGACTAAATTGAGGTGCCATTATGAACACATCAAGTTTTTAGTCATGCCCTTTGACCTTGTTAATACTTTGAAAACTTTCCAAGCATGCACAAACAAGGTATTTGGAAATAATTTAAGAAAGTTTGTATTGGTTTTATTTTATGATATTTTTGTATATATTAAGACTTGGGAGGAGCACCTAAATCACTTGGATCAAGTCTTCATCGTATTGGAGCAACACTCATTCTTTTCCAAGAAATAAAAGTGTGAGTTTTGGCTTAAGATTATTTTTTATTTAGTACATGTCATTAGTCAACAAGGAGTTCAAATGGACCAATAGAAGATCCAATCCATTCAATAGTTTTCACCCCTTAAGAATGTGCCATAATTAAGAGGATTTTTAGGATTGTGCAACTACTATTGAAGGCTTATAAATGGATTCTCCAAACTAGCAACACCACTCACATATATAACTAGTAAGGGAACATTCAAATGAAAAAATACGGTAAAGAATACTTTTAATAAATTGAAAGAGGTAATGTGTTTGTGTCTAGTACTTTTTTTTTCAAATTCCTCACTTTCTTTTGTATTGGAATGTGATGCCTCTATGGAATGCATTGGATAAATTTGATGTGACAATAACATCCAATTTCTTTCAAAAGTAGGAAACTAATAGAAGAAATGAATTTCTTTATTTATGATAAATA
>VDFB02372344.1:0-25526 GCA_007258455.2 Sequoia sempervirens | reverse complement strand
GGAAGGTAGAATTTAGGGCCCGAAGCATTTGCTTATTCTTTTGAGACTCTTGAATGACAGCCAATAAATCCAGCTTGATAATCTCCCAAAATTCCTGGAAGAACTCAATCGAGAAACCATCTGGACCAGGAGCTTTACCCTTCTTCATCTGGAAAACAATCTTCTCCAACTCCTTCAGCGAAATATCACTCATAAGATACTCCTTCATCTCCCAAGAGACCAAAGAAGGAATACAAGAGAGGACCTGAGCCTCCTCAACCGAGTCCCCCTGCGAGTCCTCCCTGAATAAAGAAGCAAAATACTGCACAACTTCATTTGAGATAGCCTGAGTAGAAGAAAGAACCTCCCCCCTGTCAGTCACCAAAGCCGAAATAGAATTACCATGATGCCTGGCCTTCACTGAATTGAAGAAGAAGGCAGTATTCTTGTCTCCCTCCTGAAGCCACTCAATCCAAGCTTTTTGTTTCCAGTAGATCTCCTCTCTCAGCTCCCACTCCTCCAGAGCTTTCAATGCCCTAGCCTCATCCCGCAACAAATCCTCAGACACCCCATCCTCCCTAATCAACCTAGTAATACCATTCAACTCAGCTTGTGCAGCAAGCTTCGCATGGTAAATGTTTCCAAAGCATTGTCAGTTCCACCGTTTAAGCTGATACTTAACATATTGAAGGAGCTTAGCAAAATTATACATTGCAGTACCATAAGTAGGTCTACCATACCTCCACCATTCAGCAACACATCCATAAAGGTCAGGGTCTCGCAACCACATTAGCTGGAATTTGAAGGTTGGCGTCTGAGGCATCCAAGTAGAAGAGATAACTAGCTTTATAGGCCAGTGATCCAAACCTCTCCAATCTAATATCTCAGAACTAGAAGACCACATTCCCCCAACCCAAAAGTAGGAGACCATGAAATGATCCAGTTGTTCAACAATGCAACTATCACCAACCCTTATGTTGTTCCAAGTAAATTGACCATTTCTAGGTTTGATATCAACAATATTGAGAGCTGATATATTGTCCTGAAACAACAATGCAGAAGGCTCTAGTCTTGCAATACCACCCTGTTTCTCAGCTAATTCAGTAATAGCATTAAAGTCACCTACAATGATCCATGGCTGATAGGGAAATAGGCTATGAACAAAATGGATATTGGTCCATAAAAGAAGTTTACCCTAGAACTCAACAAGTGCATAAACATTAGAGAAAAGAATAGACTCCCCCAACTCAAGACACAAAGCAACCATGGATAAAGAGGACTTGAAGGATAACCACCACAAAGGTTGAATCTTCTGAGGGTTCCAGAAACAAGCCACACCCCCCGAGGATCCCTGAGCCCCAATACACTGGCATTGACCATTCTTCCACAACTTAGGCACTAAACCCATCATGCACTCAACAAATAACTTGGTCTCCTAAAGAAAAAGAACATCAGGAGAATGACTTCTTACCAACTCACGAACAACTTTTTGTCTAGGGCCATTGTTCAAGCCCCTTACATTCCATGAAATAATGATCATTTAAAAGGAGTCAAAAAATGAGAATCCAGGGTCTTGACAGACCCTGACTCCACCAAAGTCTCCCCCATCATCTTAATCTTTTCCAAATCTTTCTTCCTGCCAAGTTTAGCAATTTTCTCTGACCCCCCCTTCTTTCCATCCTTTTGCAAAATGCCCAGTTGAGGAGAAAGCTTGCTACTTTTAGCCACATCCGATCCAACATTCCGCGCAGGAAAGGAAGTGCCTCCATCCCCCTTCCCCAACTCAACAATTGGATCCGACAACACCTGAGCCCCAACCTACACATTAGTGACCATAGGCATGACAGACTCCTCCTGTGGAGTAGGAGGAGTAATGGAAGTGTGATCCTCCAGGCCAGAACCCACCATACCCGAATCCACACTTATTAACCCTGGATTAACTTCCTGCTGACCCAAATCATCCAGGACCTCAAACCTGTTAAAATTATCCTCATCTTGTCTCTCCATCAAAGTCCTTTTTTGACCTCTATTTCGGTTATGAGCCTTAACAGGAACATAACCCTCAACATCTTCCCCCTCGACAGACACAGGATTCTTCCCCTTATCAGTATTAGGGGTGTTACGAGGAGGAGGTGGAGGCTGAGGCACCACAGGCTTAGCCTTTGGGCATCTACGCAATAGGTGACCATATTCATGACAAAGGCGACATCGGAAAGGAAGGGTCTCGTAATCCAATTGCTACACCCAAGAATGGAAACCTGCACACATATCCAAAGCATCTGGAAAAGGTCTACTCAAATCAATTTCCACACAAATTCGAGCAAAAGTCATTACTTTCTTACCTAGGGTTTGTGTCGAAGACCCCACCAGCTTCCCAAGCATCGAAGCAAGCATGTGCAGAACATCCTCACGACAACATTCAATTGGAAATCTGGGCAACTGAACCCACACCGGAACACGATTCGGAAGCTCCTCCGAGGGATTAAAGCCTACATGCCATGGCTTGATGAACAGCCCAACTTGGTTGTGAAAATAGGGCCCCCCTCAAAAACCCTATTGCGATCAGCCAAGCAGATAAATGTGACCATGAAAAAATTATTTGCAAGTAGCGTGACCTCCATTTCACCCTCTGGCTCCCAAGTCCTCCGAGCCCAAGTTTCCAAAAATTGTAGAGACACTCTCATTCCCAAAAATTTGCAGTACAGAGAATGCTTTGAATAATATTCAATATCCTCAGTAATCATTTCAATCGGAATCACCAATTTAGGTCTCTCTTTGCAACACTCAAGGCAGTCGTTAATCTTTGAGATCTGAGATCCACCAAATGAATTCGATTCCATAGACCTTGTATTCAGAGAGAAGAGGGTGTTTTCAAAAACCCTCGCTCCTTGTCTTGGCAATTTCAAGCCCACCGCAGCACGAAAATCCATGTCAGGCGCAACCCTAGATGGCTCACCCTGAGACATAGCCACCAAATGGCCTGGGACGAACATGCACAGGAAAGATCCGGCCCCAGACACAGCAGATCAGAGGAAACCCTCCCGCGTAGGAAAAATGGCCAAACACAACCAGGCCAGAGCTTCAAAGAATAGCCGCAACAAAAATATTAACCCCCCCACAGAACGAAGCAGATGCCCACCCCAACCTTCGCACAAATAGAGAAAGCAAACACGAGCTAGGGCTCGGATGCCCTAGCTCGACTCCCCATGCGGTTGTAGGCAGAAACACCATCTCCATATCGTGCTTTTTCTCTATAAGATCAATTTCTTGATTCTATTGTGCCATTGCAAAATTCTTTTCTTTAGCCCACTTTACCATTGTAATATTATATTCTCGATCTCGTTTTAACATTGTAAGATAATGTTCTCAATCATGCTTTAGAATTATAAGATTGTGTTCGCAATTCTCCTTTGCACTTGAAAGATCATGTTCTTGAATCTACTTTGTGAAACTCAATGACACTTATTGGTAATTTATGCTGCCTCATTTTATTGATCTCATCTATTTATTCATCTAATGGATTTTCTATTGACCTCACCATCCATTTTACACTTGTATATTTGCAGGTGTCTCTATGTCAAACTACCAAATATTTGGGACTTCTTAAAAGTTATGAAGTGGTATTTGCGGCCTTGAAATCTAGTTGCAAAATTTAGGCCTTTATGAGTAACAATGCGCTAGGTTAAGATATCCATTGGCATACTTTATTTTAGATACAATCCTTTCTAGAAAAAAAGACAAAAACTTAGTACTGTTGCATACAAGACATTGTTCACATTATTGTTAGACTTGGTACATGCTTATATTATTATATTGAATATGTATTTAACACAATTAGACTTAAACAAAGCTCAATTTTAACTATTTGATAATGAACTCGTTTTTTTTTACTAAAGATATAATTAAAATTAATCTTTCGACTAGAGATGTAATTAAAATTAAGAAACTAAGATCTACAAAAATCATACAACAATGATGACAATACTATAATATCATCGAACATTGAAGAAAATATTAATATCATTATTTTTTAATTTTAAATTTTAAATTTTTAAAATACAATCATACACTTATTTAATCTTTTATTACAACATATTTTTTTGCCTTGGACATAAATCTAGGGCAAGACATAGTCAATACACATCAAAATCAAACACGGTTTTATGAAGACAAATTCTCAAAGACTATTTTACGCGCCTCGGTTTTTTAATGACTAAGTAAAACCTTTGACTAAATGACAAGTGGAACGTGCCCATTCACTCCTCACGTTCAATTATTTTAACACGCTTTTTGACTTTCTTGTTTGTCACGTCATCATTACAGACAATTCCTCCTTGCCAAAATGTTTCAATTTGTTCATCAATTCATTCATAAAGATATCCGTCGGTTGCTTATAATTACTTATAATTTTTAGTGCAGAAAATATTTTTTTTATGGCATATATAGTTGTCCAACTCACCACATAGTTTGGAATTATAGGTTTAAATATTAAATTTACATATAATTAAATACATATTATTTTATATAATAATGATGAAATTTATATATTTTTATTATTTTTGTTAAGTTTTGTGTTGATGAGTTTGAAAAAAATGTTTTAATTATATGTAATGATAAATGACACGATTTTATGTGGGTTTGTTTATTTCAATATATACATAACCTTAAACATTTAGCTCTACTTATATCTTTTTATACATATTTTGATATAATCATCTTATCTACTCAATTATAAAACTCATTTGTGCACCGATCTCATATATTTGTTTGTCACCTAAACTCAATTGTTAGTCTATTCTCAGACAAGTTCACAATTCTAGAGGTGACACTGTAATCACGAATTTGTCCCCTTCCATTTTAAGATTCAAATTTGGTTGACTATCCCTATTCACCTCTTGTCTTGAGCTAAATAAAAATGCATTTGGTGTAATTTGACGTTATATGCTAGTATTTAAAGGCATTCAATAAATTCATTCTAATCATACAAAGTATCAAGCAAAAGAGCAATCAATCATAACACATTTTGATTTGGTGGTGGTCAAAACTTGTCTTGATATCTTTTCTCCTTGTACACCTGCCATCCTCACACTCATCATTCACATACATTTAAATTGTCCACTATCCTATTCTAAAACCTTTATTAGGCATAAATACCAAATATTTATAAAAATATTAAACCAAAACAATTTAAATATAAAAACAACCAAATAAAAATATAAATAAAACACCAAATAGATTCTCTTAAACCCTACACATCGTATTAGGTACATTTAAAATTAAAATTAAAAAAATAGACAATTAATTTCACATTTAAATCCAAATAAATTATTATCAATATATTTACTTGTTTTTATCCCCGACTTTGATATTTTCATAATACTAGAAATCTTCCAAAACAATCCATATTCAAGAGATTGACTAGGTAACTTTTAACCTCTTTCATTTAATTTTGTTGATTAGTATTTTGACTTGTGATTTGCTTGACTTTTACGAGTAAGGAATGTTGACCTTTGGTTTGAGCCTGTATATAAAAGTTTTTTTTGTATTGAAACAATGCAATAAAGTTACATAGAAATAGGCTATCACACAAGTAAAATCAATTATAATAATACCAATAGTCCTATAAATCCCATAACAAGCCCGAGATAAGAAGAAGAGACCCCATACAACACAAAGAAGTTGTCTTAGATTCTGAATTTTATCATACATTGCAACTGTTTGGAGCACAAGGTATCATTTTCATGTAACTACAACAATTGAAACTTTATCTTGTTCAAGTGGTTGTAAATCTTTGCATTCTCTTTTGGACCCCTTGCAATTGAGAGCACAAAAAGACAATTTGGAAAATGATATTAGAGTAAAAATTTAACATTTCCCCTTCTTGATGAATATTATGTTTTGAAAAAACTAATAAATGTCTACTTTTCCATTTATTAATTAAAATGGTATGTCTCATTGAATCAATCACAACATTGTTTTGAAGGCCAAAGCCCAAAATAACTTTTTTTTAGTTTAATGTATGCTAAAAAAATATCATGGAATTTAAAAATAACATTTCATTTTCTTTTAGCCCACGAACAATCCCAAAAAACATGCTTCAAAATTTCACTATGCTAACAAAAAGGATTTAACTGTTTGCACCACCATGTAGTTCAATTTGTCACAAACAATTTGAAGTGTAAAATTTTCCACACCAAAATTTGATTTCGATCTCCATATTTGAATATTTAATCTTCTCCATATCTTTTCTTTACGATTACATTTTCATTTCTGATTTAACCTAAGATTTAATGGCAAGGCCATACCATGGGATTAAATATTGACTACTTACTGACTTTTACATTTAGATAATAGAAGTTCCAAGGTTAAATTGTGTGGAACCATGACCAAATTAGATACCTCAAGTATGCATTAATTGGAGGGGTTTCTTTCCTTTATGTGAGTGGGATTCCTTGCTTGTTTAGACACATCTCTATATTTCAAAACCTTCAAAATCTTTTACTTTTATATCTAAACAATTGCTTTGGGTGAAAATACTCATTTATACTAATGAAAATTAGTATGTTTGTTATTATAATATTGAAAATAAGATATTTTATATTTTAAAAGTTGTTTTGATTTAATTGTAAACATTAATATATTATTTAAAATTTCATTGATTTTAATTTTTCATATTTAAGAGTATTGAGAAAGACAAATTATTTTTTAGATTACAAAATTTAAAATGTTTTTCTTTACATAATATTATTCAATTTTATAATCATCTTAAATTATTTTTTGTCACAAAATTAATAAAAAAATTTAATGATCAATTTTCTAATTCAAAAGTCACCACCTAATATATTTTAAAGTCTTAACATTTCAAAAAATCATTATTATAACATCAATCATAATGATAACATCATAGAAAAAATAACTTGTTCATAATTTAGTAAACCAGTTTCATAAATATATCTTTCTAGAACATGATCTTTTTTGAAAATAATTATGTTAAAACATAATTTCACACATAAAAATGTTTTATATACTAAACTTTATGTATGTATGCACGGTCAATTTAAGGATTAACTTTCATTTTATATGTACAATTAATAAGTAGACAATATTTAAGGAGTGAGAAATGATAACATGTGTATTTTATAACAAGGGAACGATAGAGACAAAATGGCGATACATCATGGAGTGTGCTACCAATAATAACATTTGTATCAAGTATGAATACACCTTGAAAGTA
Source organism: Sequoia sempervirens (assembly GCA_007258455.2). Lineage (NCBI taxonomy): Eukaryota > Viridiplantae > Streptophyta > Pinopsida > Cupressales > Cupressaceae > Sequoia > Sequoia sempervirens. The sequence goes on along the minus strand of VDFB02372344.1, from coordinate 18,313 downwards.
GACAACCTAATTGCGTGAATACACCTTGAAAGTAGACAACCTAATTGCGTTGTTTGAGGAAGGTAGGAAGAACAACAAACTTTTTGATCAAGATTCACAATAAAAGATCTAATATTAAAAAAGATATCAAAATTTCATTAAAACAAATTAAACAATTCCTACAGATAACAAACATTTAAATATGACTCTTAATCTCATAAACTATTTATTTTGTAAACATTATTAAATCTTTCATTTCATTTCATATTTTTTTTTAATTTTGTTAAAATTCAATTCCTAAATAAACATTAAAAGCCAAAGAAAATGTCCATAAATTTTAAAAAAACTTCAAGCCAAAGAAAATGTTCATAAAATTTTATAAAACTTCAATAATTTAAAACAAAAATTGTCAAAGAACGTGTGCTACATTTCAACATAATCCACGAAAACGAAATACTATAAATCAATAAATACTATATCAACTATTAAAACTTGCTCAGTCTTCTTCCCCTAATATAATATGTGCACCAAAATTACCACGCCCAAATTACCCCGAATCTGTTTCTACAAAAAGAAAAAGAAAGCACGACTTTTTTGCCAATTAAAAAAAGAAGAAAGAGCAGGACTGATCACTTTATTGAGAAAAGACAAACCATTGGAGTTACTATTTGGACAAATTGACAATAAATGTTCCTCCTACTTATTTCATTAAATGTTCCTCTCATTTCCCTAATCAGACCTTCGTAACCAGGCGGCTCATTCGCAAAGAACAACCCAAAAATCAAAAACCATTCCACTAATTCACCTCTACAGGCACTAATGTTCGGGAAAACATTCAAGCCTGCAAAATGGTAAGAAGAATGCTATGCTCAAGGAATACCCGATTGATTGTTTATGAATTTTGCTTTCCCTTTATGAATTGTGCTGTGCATGGAATACCCAGTTTGTTGTTTTTTATATGTTTTCTTTTTAAAATTTCCATAGATAAGTTTGTTGGAAAATTGTATTCAGGCCATGGTAAACGACCGAAACCAAACTGAAAGCAATTTAATACAATTGGATGTGTGAATCAATTCTGCTTCTAAGTGGCTTGAATTTATTTCAGATCATACCAGTCTTTGCTAATTGTATTGGTTTTTTTTGTGATGGAATAGTGGCTTTTTAGACAAGCAATACGACCTTAAATCCGTTTCTTGTCATTTGTATAAATTAATTTCATTTTTTTCTCTCTTTCCTAGCATATGATTTAATATAAAATGCTTGTTTTTGGGCTTGTTGAGCAGCAAGACTGCTCTGAGGCTTGCGATCGCTCGTATAAAGCTGCTGAAGAACAAGAAAGATTTGCATTTGAAACAGATGAGGAGGGATCTGGCTCAGCTTCTTCAATCCGGGCAGGAACCAAGTGCCATGATCCAGGTTAGTATGCTTTTTTGGTTTTGTTTTAATTGCTTTTATCTGGGTGATTTGGATTGAATTCAATTGTTTGAGGGTCAATTCGTTTCAGAGTAGTTTGTTCGTATAGGTTGATGTAGTTTTATGGCCTGCTTCACATACTCACATGGAGAATTTTAAAATGAATATCGAAAAGTGAAAAAGTATTGTTATTTACATTTTCATACTAAATGAGCTCTCATGTATGAATCTCTCCATCTCAAAATCCTTACCCTCTTCTAGACTATCTTCTTTCTTAAATACTCTAAACCTAAACTCAAACAATATCTGATCGGCCTATAGATTCTCAAGAGAGGATATTATGACTATTCCATGTACCACATCTTTCCTTCATTGCTGCAGTGGCTAAAGAAGATTTGTATATATCCAGGGATGATTTGCTAAGAGTCTTGCAGCAGCATGCTAATAAGACAGTAGGTCAGCCTAATGTTTCAGCTGAAAAGGCCAATGGGTAGTAACAGAAGATGGAGAACCCTCCAAACGTTCATTGACCTTCCGAAGAGGTGGAATATAACCTATGGTACTTAACCAATCTGCAGATTCATGTGCTCCTATCCAAGAGCCAAAACCTTCAGGATATGGGTCTGTGTGAACTGCAAATGAACTGGTTAAAACCACGCATCAATGATATCAAAATGTCACTTCACAGAGATATTTGCTTTTGAGGCTAAGAAAGATGTTGTTTTCCATGGAGTTCCTTGATTCCTTATTAATTCAGGCTTGGTTATGAAACCCTGGATAATAACCTTCAGTCCAATGGAAGGGCTTCTCATTATAGTCCTTGGACAATGCTGAATCCACTACTCAGCAAGTTCTGGCGAGAGGCAACTCTAAGAAGAATAGGTAACACCACGGGAGAGTACATTCTTCTAATCTCACACATCAATGAGTAGTGAGCAACTATTAGATTATGAAAATATACCATTTACCTGCTGTACCTGTTATCAATCTGAACTGCACCCTCTGTTGAATGATAAATTCAATTGCTCAGTGAAAACACGGGAATGGCTTCAAGGTGTGGGACCTTGCTAAATGAAGCCAAACCTCTAGATGAAGGGCTGGTTCCCTCTCTAACCTAGATGCAAAGCGCTGATCCAACCCAACACTGGATAACCCTAAAGCTGAACCCGTCCTACTGATTTCTCAAGGAAAAGGGGAAGAAGAAATACATAAACTAATAAAAGGGAAAGGCTGGTGATGCACCTAGATTAATGCTGTTTCTTCCAACTCGCTACAGCAGAATGAGTTAATCTATACTGCCAAAAAAATTCACACAACTCTCTGATTATGCTAGTTCCGAGAGAATGACATAGAGGTTAGGGTTTAACATACACTAAGAGGGACAAATTTTTCCACAGTTAGCTTCTTCAAACATATTTAACACAGCATACAACCCTAGAAAACATAGAAACATTCATGCAAAATATAAAGGCAAGAGGATTTGCACAACACATTCGAAGTGAGAGAAGGTAAAATAACAATCTTCATTAATACAAAGGCATGGAGCCTGTTTACAAAAGAAGAGTTGCAGAGCTACTGAAAAGAAAACAAAAGGAAGAAGACTTTTACAAATGAGGCTTAACAGCCTATATACTTCATCGTAGAAGCAAAATGGTGATCAAGAATGTTAGAAACTGCAGGCATGTGTCCTTAGCATTGAAGAATCCTGCAGGGATGCCCATAAAATATGCTACATAAGGGAGGCAAGGAATGGGCTCTAGTAAAAGGACGGGTCTATAGCAAAACAATAAGCACGGGTGGCCATTGTTCTTCCTCAACATTGAAAATCCCTTACCAGCCTTGGCAGATTGGACTTTGATAGTTGCAGACTTAAACATGTTGCGGAGAGGGTAGGAGGAAAAATGGAGCCTTTGTTATCAACACGAGAGGGTGGAGCAGGTGGAAGACACAACACACATCGGGCCTTTACACGCTGCAAAGAAGCGAAGCGGGCTTTGCCTTTTCCTTGTTGTTGGCGCTTTCAACCACAATAGGAACTTGTCAAGACTATTGACCCCAGCAGGAACCTGCACTATGCACATCTCCTTTCGCCTTCCCATTCCTTTATTGGGGGTTCCATGGGAATCGGGAACCAATGGTTCCTAGTTCCTATGGAACTGTTGACCGTATTATACTTAACCAATTTTCTGATTTCGGAGAATGGGCAAAAGACACAAGAAGGGAACACACACCAAATAGCACACTTTGACATGAGAACCCACACTAAATATCTCAGATCAGTTATTGTCATTGGCAAAACAAGGGGGGACACAAAGTGACAACATTTTGGTGACTTTTGCGAGATGATTGCCTGCTAATCATGGGACCCAAAAGGCTTATTAGTCCATTGGGCATCGAGTCAAGGGTAACAACAATTGTAATAGGGTTTGCCTCAACAAAACAAAACTGGAAATGTGCAAAATGTATTTGGAGGGAGACAAACAAAGGATCTAGATCATACATTCTCCTAATGAGAATGCAGAGTGTGCAACAATACTTCTTGGAAAACAAGAAAAACTAAGCTAATATGTACAAAGATTTACAAACATGGAAGTCAGCTGCCATATCTTGCCTCTGTCAAAGACAAACATTTTGAAGGAGTTGATCTCCTTCAGACCATAGCTGCACTTATTAGCCAAATGCAACCATTGAAGTTTATTGTTTGCATGCATCAAGCCATACTTAGTGCCCGTGTAGTGAAGATTCAACTCACCACAAACTTTGCCATTGTAGGGCAGCCACAAAACATAAGTGCTTGACTCATCCAATGATGCATTAAGCATACATACAAGTTACAACAATAGGGATAATTTTTTTGGGAAGTAGGTCAGCAACAAAACAAACACCACTTGCAACGGAAAAGACACCTTTCCCACCCATAGGCACATTGCTTCTGTAACAGTTGATCTCTTTATGACATGAGCTAAAGGCAAATGAGAATGTCTCTAGCTCACATGGTGATGAAAAGTATGCCATATCTGCCTATTGATTTGCACAAGGAAGCTCTTCCTCATGCACACGAAACGAAAAACTTTGAAACTCTGGCATATTGTCAATTTGAGCAACAAGAGAATTACTTTCTTGACACGTGTTGCTGCTCAACAACATCCTTTGGTATGTTGGTCCCAAGTGAAACATTTGAGGTTAGGTACAATATCTCCAATGCAGAAGGTCACATCTTCATCTTGAATGAGGACCTCATATTCAGTTTTGTCACATTCAGGGACAGCGAAAAACCGACATACCTCATAATTAGTTCTGATACACATTTCATCAGCACAAACTTTGGGTATGTGAGACACTTTTGATGAAGAACTAGATTCTTTAGGTTGTCTTTCTGTTTCAATTTCTTCTTCTTGGCAATTGGCTGTGACACCGTTAGGTTCATGGTACTAATCATCCCCCACATCTATTGCTGAAGCAACACCATTTTTTGTGATTTCTTCCTCAAGTGCAATAGTGTAATGTCCCCTTTTTCGGGTTCTCTTGCTTTGCAGTTGGCACTGACTTTCTGGGTTTGTGTCAGCATGTTCAGAGGGGTAAATTGATTTTACTAGTGAGCTCAAGAGGTTTAGAGGAGTCATGTGACGCTTTCAGATGTTATTTTTGGCTTCCAGTTTGGGCTCCAAGGTTCTTGGATAGCTCAATGGTGGTTTTCCTCAGTGTCCAGTGGTGTGTTGGTGTTCTATTGGCCCTTAGGATGGTGGTGGTGTTCTCTATTGCTTTTTTGGCCATCTGGGTTGTTCTCCACATTTCTGGGAGAACACAACTATTTTTAGTAAGTGCCCGTTTTGGCACTTGGCATCTCCCTTGTCACTAGTAGCTTCTTGGTGCAATCAGTTTCTGTTTCAGATGCCTCACCGGTGCTTTTTGTAAGGTGGTTGGAATTATTTTAATATTTACACTAAAGTTATAAAGTAATGTTTTAATATTTTCACTTCTACAACTCTTTTCGCACCCTGATGATGGATCACGAAGTGTGATCCGAAACGTTGATTCAAGAAATAACACATAAGTTTAATCCAGAAGCAACAAACTCTTATTACTCTAGTGTTAAATATTATAAAGTGAAAAGGTTATTTCCCCACATTGGATGCCTAGGGGAAAAGGGGACTTAAAGTTATTTAAAACAAAAAGGTTTTTTTTTTTTTAAAAAATTATTTTTCAAAAGCAATGAAAAAGCAAAAAATGCTTTTTCAAAAAAGCAATGAAAAAGCAAAAAAAGTGCTTTTTTGAAAAAAAGTGAAAAAGCTATAAAAGGAGGTGTGGGGCTCTCATTTGGATTATTCAAGTTTGCACACATAGCAAGATGTTGCTGAAGCGAACAAAGAAGTTCTTCCAAGGTTGATTGAGGACAAAAACCCTCATCAAATCACTAGTTTCGGTGGTGAAAGATCCTCCCTAGCTGGTAGAGTGATTTCACGTAGGAATCACATTGGTATTCATAGAACTTTGGATTTCGGGTTTCAAAAAGAATGAAGGTTTTCAAAATATTTTGAGGTGCAGATTTTGGGGTAATTATTTGCTAATATTCTTAGTGGATTTTGTGTTTGTGAAGCATTTTTTCAGATTGGCTTTGCTGGTTGTTCAGTTTGAGTCAATCTTTTTAAAATAATAATAGTAAGTTGTCCTTCTTAAACAATATTATAAAATAAAGTTATTTGGACAACTTAAAATATTATTTTAATTATTTCCTTAGCTTTATTAGAAAGGGGATATGACATCCTTCTTCAAGCCATTCAAATTACATATATTGCTGATATTCCAGCTAGAGGGATGTCATATGTACCCATTGAGAGTGAGATATCTCATTTACGTCAGAGAATTGCTTCATTTTGAGATACCAATGTGAGATGTGAGAGGGTCCAAACCATCAGACTTGCTCATATCAATTTTGGGAGTGATGTTTCACTTACTTGAAGGAATTTCATTGAAGCAGTGTTCGTGATGTGATAATTGTTCTAGTTAAAAATCTAGGTTCCTTTCATCTGAATTCCTTGTGTTCCTTGAGTGATTGTCCTTTGTCTAAAGCTCATCTATCTTTGTTCAAATTCTTCATGGATTTTGCTATATCTTGCTTGTGACTTCCTCGTTGAGATGATTCCTATGATTGGATTGCAAGGAACAAAAAATATGCTAGAGATGTGCCTTGAAAACTGTTAGATTTGGATTCTGAAAGTCCACTTTGGAGAGTCATCACTCTCTTCATACTCCTCAGAATCCTTATTATGATCAATTTTTGGAGATATCTAGAAAATATCTTTGCAACAACACAAAAATTGTGTCAATCGAAGTATTTTGTGATGAGAATGAAGCTTATGAAAGTGACTAATTTTTTTTTGGCCCAGCTCTGATCTGAAAAATTCATCTGAAATCAGATTCCCAGGCTCATATTTTCATAGCCATATTGATACTGGTCCAAATCCTTATGATGACCATTCATTGGAAAGCTCTTGAAATCTTTTTTCCAATGACTTGAAGATAGCTCCAATAAGAAACCTATGTGAGGAGGATGGCCTTCTGCAAGATAGGCTGTTTACTGGGAAGAAAATCAGGAAACTTAGTTTCTATACTTTGCTCATATTGATGCTGTGCTACCACTTGCAATGAAATTACTTTATCATGAACAAAAATAGCAGAATGAATGTGCAAACAGGATTAGATCTACACAAAATGAGCAAAGTGATTGCTGAACACTAGACTGAGCCACTTTGAGGGGGTGACCTCCAAAAGTTTCACAGCAAGAATAGAATTCTCAATATGATGATTAACAACTACCTCCTATAAACAGTATCATTGGGCTATAGTGATCACCTAATCCCTATGAAGCTATCTAGCACTACAAATATTGAATCTAGGAACTAACAAATGATTTAGTCAAGGATTATGTATGGCCTGGTCGGCCATCACATATCCCAATACCACCAATGGGTTAAGGGTATAACATATATGGCTAACAAGCATATATATTCCTCCAATTTATAACTGTGCTCTACTTGGGAATCGAGTTTCTCTGTATAAGGAATGTGAGATTAAGCATAATCCCATGTCATTCTTCATAGCGCTATTTTTTCGCCTATACGATCTTTATTTCTTCCCCATGACATAATGGCATTCCAAATTTTTTCCTTTAACTATGTTCATGTTATTTCTCCTCTTTAGCTAGGCCTTGAAGGGGTGGCTTAAAAGAAAACCATTAGTAACTCACCATCTGTATTCTACAGACATGACCAGATAAAATATAATGAACAGAATCGGGATTTTATATTTAATTTATAATATTTCTGGTTTTAGCTTTAAGAAATTATTTTGACTATTTAATTATTTTATGTTAGGCTTGTTCCTACTATTTCTGGAGCATTCCAGTATGTAGTTTTAAAGTGACTAGGCGATTTGATGTTCCCTGTGACTAACTATCACCTTCTCATTCTTAAGAAAGATTTAATAAAAAATTCTTTTGTTAGTGCAGAAAGAATGTTCTTAGTGGTGTCCAATTTTCCTGCTTTGTGCTCCAATTACCAAGTAGAATCCATAGGACATCTATTTTTGTCCTCGAATCTCATATGACATAATATTTGGAAAAGCCTGATCCTGAAATAACAGTTATTCTAGCTATGACTAAACAGTTATGAATGAGTGTACTTCATGTTTTACTTGTGGTAAAAAGTTTCCTTGCAGGGCCTTTATTATTTTTATTTTGATCTCTTTATCTGTTGATTGCTTGCAGGTTGAGCATTTAATAAGGGAGCAGAATACTGTTGGAGCATATGAGTTTATTGAAATTTTTTGTGAGCTAACTGTGGCACGACTGCCCATGATTGAATCACAAAAGTATGTATATTCAAACATTTCTTATTTGATATAAATGAACGAATATATGATTTATGAAGAATAATTATATAGTATTTTAAAAATTTAAACATCACATGTTATTATAACCACGTCATCATCATCAATCTATTGTCATTAAAAAACTCTTCTTTCAACAAATGTTCATGGTGACAAAGTAGTGAGCTCCTTAATTCCCACATTTGTCCAGATTCCTCAGTCACCTGTAAATTTGTTTGGCTCCTTAATTCCCACATTTGTCAAAATGAAATCCAGTTAAAATTCGTCCATTTGAAAAGTCTTGTTAAAATTCGCCCAAGTTCAAAAGTAAATCTAGTTGAATGATTCAAAATTCCAGTTGGCGAATGTATCTAAAGCTGAAAATTGGCTAAGGCAAATGAAAAATTTGAATTGGGACTTCAAGAATTCCATCATGAAGTCAAAATCCACTTGAAAGGATAAAAATTCCAGTTGAAAGTCGAATTTCCAAGGAGAAAATCGAAAATATTAGCTAAGGCAAAGAGTTACCTTGGTAAAAGGAGAAAATCGAGTTGCAAAGTGGATAAGTCCACTTAAAGGTCGATTTTTCTAAGGCAAGGAATTTAAAATAACTAAAGTTTTTATTTAAAAACTTAACAAGCAAGCAAGAAGGGGGCGCCCTTGAAAAATCAAAAGGAAGATAAAATCGCTTTTTGTGTTTTAAAACAAAGCACCCAATCAGAGAAGAGGTCGACCCAAGCCAATAAGGAAAGTTTTTATTATAAAAGAAGTGCTTGAGAGTTTATTTTTCATTATTCACAGGTCAAATTTTCTCACAGGCAAACTTCTCTCAACCAAAGGCGTCCTTCTTCTTCTTCTTTTCTTCTTGAGCTGCAAGTTACATTGATTCCAGAGCACAAGGTTGGATATTTTTCTTCTATTTTCAGATTTCTCATGCAACTGTAGAATCATAGCTTGCAAATTTGAAGAAGGAAAAAGGAATTTTTATCTTGGATTTACAAAAAACTTCAGTTTTCAGCTCTAAAAGTCCAGTAAATTGTTTAAAAAATTCTCTGAATGTGCTTTAAAAAAAGATAAAGGCTGGTAAAATTTCATTTTATTAAAATTTATTCTCCAACCAGCCTAAGCAGTCGAGTTCTAGAATTTTTTAATTAATTTATTTAAATATTCTCCAACCATAAAATCGCCTTCTTTGCAATTTGTGAAAATTTTCTAACTTCGAGCTTCATACAGGCGCAATGTCTACTTCAAAGAACGTAGGAGGTGGAGTTAGAAAGATCCAAGTGAAAGAAGTTCTCAGGGACTTCTATCCAGAATCTCAACTGTCATCGAAATGGAAGAAAGTAGCGGATACTAACTTCGAGCAATTCAATGCGATGTTTGGCACTCAGCATGAAATGCCCACACTTATTGCAACCAACATGGTTAAATGCAGACTTCACCAAGCAGCAGGATTTCCACCTGTAGTTCAGTGCAGTGAGCTGATAGTTGAGTGCGCTAGAAGATACAATCCACATACAAGATCCATTAAAGCATCTAACGGGATCACTTTGGCATACTTCACAGAAGATTCAGTTAGAGAGGTGTTTGGTATTCTTCGTTGCCACAAAATGTTGAACAGGACCCAAGAGGAATCACAAACCATGTTTGATCAAGCCAAAGAATCTTGTATGGATATAATTAATTCTAACTAGGTTAAGGAACCGAAGAGGCATCGTTCTAAGCTACCTAAGAGATTGATTTGCACAGATTTTAAGGAAGAATACAGTGACATGATCCACATGCTGAACAGGATTATGGGTACTTCTCAGGGAGCTTTCTTCGAAGTATGGATGTTTTCATACGTAGAGGAGGTCGTATTAGGAATGGAAACAATAAATTGGGCTAAATTAGTGACAACATTGATTTCCAGTTAAGAAACTTGGAGAAGACCAAGACTATCTACATGAGTTCCTATGTAGTCTACATCCTGGCCCGATAAACAAGTATAAAGGATTGATTTGCAAAGGGGAAGTTGGATTTCGAAATAACCAGTTCAAAGAACATGATTGTTACCCACAGCTACAGTTGCATTATAAGGACAATTATAAGATAACCAATGATGCCTTCCTCATGTATATCACTCGATTGCTTCAAGGAGGAATCCAAAAGAGGTTATCTAAAGAGGCTATGGTGTTGCTTGATAAATTCGGATCTTGGTTCATCCAATTTTCGACTTTTACATACATAAGAGTTCATGGATTCGCAGATGCTCCGTATAAACTCCCTTGGTATCCAACGGACAAGATTATTATGCTTGAAGTTGCAAGGCAGTTGGCACATGTGGATTCCATTCAAGGGAAAACGAACAAACAAGGAGTGGATTTTCTTGTTGTAATTGGGAAAATGCTAGAAGTCTGCCCCTCATTGCAATCAGCCAAGATAGCAAAATTAGAGTTACAATTTTATAAGTTTGGCACTTATAAACCGAGGTCTAATTATGATCCATACTTGAGAATTCATGGGAAGAAGTCCCTTCATGTTATGCAGATTGAAGACTATTGGTCTAACTTGGTGGACGAATATGGAGTTAGGAAGAAGATGTGGTTTAGAATTCCAGTAGACCTTGTGAAAAAGTGTGACTTATTCCCCGTTCCTGACCAGGTAAAAGACAATGGAGAATACGTGAATCCTCAATTTGAACAGGAAAAGAACAAGCCTATCTTATTGCCCAACTGAACACAACCTGAGTTGACTGATTTGAATGTATTGATGAAGGACATTGTAGCTTATTCTAGGGAATGGGTGGATAATTAGATCAACAGAAAAGAAGGAATCTCCCTTACCTATGCCACATTGAGCAATGAAGAAAGTCAGGGAGAAGTAGTTGGAGAAGGTCCTGATGAACTTCCATGTCCAAGCAAGAGGAAGGCAATGATTGAAGATCTTCAAACAAAGGAAAAGGAAGCAGCTAGTAAAGAGTTGGAAAGTAAGAAGCAAAAGGTGAATGAAATTCCATCATCTTCAAGTACGTTATCAATCAAAATAGTAGAAGAGGTGTCCATTGCTGAGATTGAACCAAACCATGAGCAAGAGGTTGAATTTCAAGAATTAGAACAGCTAGATTTTCTTTAAGAGCAAACCTTCACTGAGTGTTTGGAAGGAGGTGATATGCTGATGATTGAAGGCATGGGAGATACTGAGATCCTTGAAAACAATGAGGAGCTGGGAGATGAAATAATTTCTGCCTTGAAAGGGATTGATGATGATATTCAATTGGAAGATGGGATGGAATTATCCACTGTCCTAGATTGGTTGACTGAAAGTTTGATGAAGAAATCTAAACCACTAGATGAAGTTCAACCGATTGAAAGCATGCAGGACTTCTTAGAGAGGTTTGGCAAAGCTAAAACACCAAAGAAGCCTAAAAGGTACTCTCAAATTATTAGAAATGATGCAGGATCCAAGGTTTTACAAGTTGCAGTCCCAAAGGTGGATGAGCCTAGATATCAGATTACTCCAATGGACTATGATGTTACAACGTTGGACATTGGGCCAACCACGATAGAACAAGATTTTTATGAGCTAGCGGACACATCCAAGGCCATCAAGGAGAAGTTTGACAAAACAGAGGAGAAGGAAAGACTAGAGTTGGAAAATTTGAGACTAATAGAGTTCATTCAACAAATAACAGCCCCCTTGCGCCAAGAAGGTGAAGCTTTTATCCCACCATCATCTCTTCCTCTGGAATCCGTTGACAATTTTGAGGCTATGAGGATCACAAGCCAAGCAACTAGGAGTTGGATCAACAATGTCTCAAAACAGATGGAGCAATTCTTGGAGAAATGTGCTCAGACCTATGACAGATCAGACTTGCTTATTACTGAAATTTGCCAGATTGAAGATAATTGGGAGGACTTCCAATACATAATTGTATTCTTGGAATTTTCGGTTTGGAAAAGAAAAGAAAAGGGATAAGGGTTTAGAAACTAGACATATGCTAGACTACTCCTATGAACTTAAGAGACAAATGTTGGATAGTGAAATTCAAACCAATCTTTGATTAGCCAAGTACGATGACTACAACTAGACAAAGATGGTGCAATCTTCAATGGGATTTACGAATGATGTCCTATTACACAATACCACCATCAATTCGAACAATGCATATAGGTAATAGAATTCAAGTTAAACAGTTTCAAAGTTCAGACTAACCTTGCACATCAAATTGAAAATCATTCAATTGAAAAAGGTATGAACTAATTTCACTATTTTCAACACTATCAATCTTTCATTCATCTAAAAAATGTTGAAGCTAATTTACTTTATTGAAGAAATATGAAACCATGCAAGCTCTCAAAGTAACAAATGCTCAACTATGAGTCAAATCATTATTTGAATAGCACTAGTAGCAACAATTTCACACAAGTCTCCCTGAATAAATGAAATGAGTGGGGTTTATATAGGCACCCCAATTACAAAGCAACGGCCCAGATTGATTTGAGATAAATGGCCAAGATTATTCCAAGAAACCCTAACCCTAAAAAACATAACTAACTCATGGACACATGGCACAAGTAGGACGAGCCATTTGGAGTGTGGAAAATAATGACACCTTACAAATTAATCGAGCAAGTGGGAATCCAAAATGCAATTCCCCTTGGCTTGCTCCCTGGCTGCAAATGCAAGAAACTTTGTTAACACCAAATCGAGCTCCTCCATTGATATGTTTGGCATAGAATCCAGCTGCACTCCCATTATGTCCAAGGTTTCAAGGCATTGAGTGAAAGTATTTTCCCATCTACCTTCTTGTTTCCGAAAGCTATCCATAAAGGTCAAAAGAGAAGACATGTCATCAAGCTGGTTTTCTGTGATAATCTGCATTTCCTTGAAGTAAATATTCATCACACTCCTCTTCAATCCTTCCAAATCCAAGCCATTTGTATCATGATGCTCCTGCCCTGTTAATCCTTCAAGAGAGGTGAGGATTCTAAGCTGTATTTTCCCAAGAGAATTCTGTATAACAACACACTCATCTTTCATTCCATTGTATATCTTCTTCTTTGCTAACAAGGAATGATACCATCTGCTGAAATCATATGAAGCTCCACTGTCAACAACACCTTCCTGGATCAATATTTTCAGGGATACTTCCTTTAAAACCTTCAAACGAGGTATTACCTTGTCTTTTATATATTGGAAGTCTTCCCAATCATCTTCAATCTGGCAAATTTCAGTCATAAGCACGGCTGATCTGTCATAGGTCTGAGCACATTTCTCCAAGAATTGCTCCATCTGTTTTGAGATATTGTTGATCCAACTCCTAGTTGCTTGGCTTGTGATCCTCGTAGCCTCAAGATTGTCAATGGATTCCAGAGGAAGGGATGATGGCGGGATAAAAGCTTCACCTTCTTGGCGCAAGGGGGCTGTTATTTGCTGAATGAACTCTATCAATCTCAAATTTTCCACTTCTAGTCTTTCCTTCTTCTCCTCTGTTTTGTCAAACTTTTCCTTAATGGCCTTGGAAGTGTCTGCTAGCTCATGAAAATCTTGTTCTATCGTGGTTAGCCCAATGTCCAACGTTGTAACATCATAGTCAATAGGAGTAATCTGATCTCTAGGCTTGTCAACCTTTGGGACTGCAACTTGTAAAACCCTGGATCCTGCATCATTTCTGATAATCTGAGAGTACTTTTTAGGCTTCTTTGGTGTTTTAGCTTTGCCAATCCTCTCTAAGAAGTCCTGCATGCTTTCAATTGGTTGAACTTCATCTAGTGGTTTAGATTTCTTCATCAAACTTTCAGTCAACCAATCTGGGATAGTGGATAATTCCATCCCATCTTCCAATTGAATATCATCATCAATCCCTTTCAAGGCAGAAATTATTTCATCTCCCAGCTCCTCATTGTTTTCAAGGATCTCAGTATCTCCCATGCCTTCAATCATCAGCGTATCACCTCCTTCCAAACACTCAGTGAAGGTTTGCTCTTGAAGAAAATCCAGCTGTTCTAATTCTTGAAATTCAACCTCTTGTTCATGGTTTGGTTCAATCTCAGCAATGGACACCTCTTCTACTATTCTGATAGATAACGTACTTGAAGATGATGGAATTTCACTCACCTTTTGCTTCTTACTTTCCAACTCTTTACTAGCTGCTTCCTTTTCCTTTGTTTGAAGATCTTCAATCATTGCCTTCCTCTTGCTTGGACATGGAAGTTCATCAGGACCTTCTCCAACTGCTTCTCCTTGACTTTCTTCATTGTTCAGCGTGGCATAGGTAAGGGAGACTCCTTGTTTTCTTAATTTGCTGATTTGACAGTCCACCCATTCCCTAGAACTAGCTATAATATCCTTCATCAACACGTTTAAATCAGTCAACTCAGGTTGTGTCCAGTTGGGCAACAAGATAGGCTTGTTCTTTTCCTGTTCAAATTGAGGATGCATGTATTCCCCATTGTCTCTTACCTGGTGAGGAACAGGGAATAAGTCACACTTTTTCACAAGGTCTACTGGAATTCTAGACCACATCTTCCTGACTCCATATTCGTCCACCAAGTTAGACCAATAGTCTTCAATCTGCATAACATGAAGGGACTTCTTCCTGTGAATTCTCAAATATGGATCATAATTTGACCTCGGTTTATAAGTGCTTAACTTATAAAATTGTAATTCTGATCCTGCTGTCTTGGCTGATTGCAATGAGGGCCAGACTTCTAACATTTTCCCAATTACAACAGGAAAATCCACTCCTTGTTTGTTCTTTTTCCCTTGAATGGAATCCACATGTGCCAACTGCCTTGCAACTTCAAGCATAATAATCTTGTTCGTTGGATAACGAGGGAGTTTATATGGAGCATTTGCGAATCCATGAACTCTTATGTATGTAAAGGTCAGAAATTGGATGAACCAAGATCTGAATTTATCAAGCAACACCATAGCCTCTTTAGATAACCTCTTTTGGATTCCTCCTTGAAGCAATCGAGTGATATACATGAGGAAGGCGTCACTGGTTATCTTATAATTGTCCTTATAATGCAACTGTAGCTATGGGTAACAATCATGTGCTTTGAACTGGTTATTTTGAATTCCAACTTCCCCTTTGCAAATCAATCCTTTATACTTGGTAAACCGGGCCAGGATGTAGACTATGTAGGAACTCATGTAGAAAGTCTTGGTCTTCTCCAAGTTTCTTAACTGGAAATCAATGTTGTCACTTATTAATTTAGCCCAATTTATTATTTCCATTCCTAATACGACCTCCTCTACGTATGAAAACATCCATACTTCGAAGAAAGCTCCCTGAGAAGTACCCATAATCCAGTTAAGCATGTGGACCATGTCACTATATTTTTCCTTAAAATCTGTGCAAATCAATCTCTTAGGTAGCTTAGAACGATGCCTCTTCAGTTCCTTAACCCAGTTAGAATTAATTATATCCATACAAGATTCTTTGGCCTGATCAAACATGGTTTATGATTCCTCTTGGGTCCTATTCAACATTTTGTGATGACGAGGAATACCAAACACCTCTCTGACTGAATCTTCTGTGAAGTATGCCAAAGTGATCCCATTAGATGCTTTAATGGGTCTTGCCCTGATTGTATCTTCTGGCGCACTCAACCATCAGCTCACTGCACTGAACTGTAGGTGGAAATCATGCTGCTTGGTGAATTCCGCACTTAACCATGTTGGTTGCAATAGGTGTGGGCATTTCATGCTGAGTGCCAAACATCCTTTTCTTGTGTTGAATTGCATTGAATTGCTCGAAGTTAGTATCCGCTACTTTCTTCCATTTCGATGACAGTTGAGATTCTGGATAGAATTCCTTGAGAACTTCTTTCACTTGAATGTTTCTAACCCCACCTCCTATGTTCTTTGAAGTAGACATTGTGCCTGTATGAAGCTCAAAGTTAGAAATTTTTCACAAATTGCAAAGAAGGCGATTTTATGGCTGGAGAATATTTAAGTAAATTAATTAAAAATTCTAGAACTCGACTATCTAGGCTGGTTGGAGAATAAATTTTAATAAAATGAAAATTTACCAGCCTTTATCCTTTTTTTTAAGAACATTCAAAGAATTTTTTAAACAATTTACTGGACTTTTAGAGCTGAAAATTGAAGTTTTTTGTGAATCCAAGATAAAAATTCTTTTTCCTTCTTCAAATTCACCAGCTATGACTTTGCAGTTGATTGAGAAATTTGGAAATAGAAGAAAAATATCCAACCTTGTGCTCTGCAATCAATGTAACTTGCAGCTCAAGAAGAAAAGAAGAAGAAGGACGCCTTTGGCTGAGAGAAGTTTGCCTATGAGAAAATTTGACCTGTGAATAATGAAAAATAAACTCTCAAGCACTTCTTTTATAATAAAAAAGTTTCCTTATTGGCCTGGGTCGACCTCTTCTCTGATTGGGTGTTTTGTTTTAAAACACAAAAAGCGATCTTATCTTCCTTTTGATTTTTCAAGGGCGCCCCTTCTTGCTTGGTTGTTAAGTTTTTAATAAAAACTTAAGTTATTTTATTTTCTCTTTGCCTTTAGAAAAATCGAACTTTAAGTAGACTTATCCACTTTGCAACTGGATTTTCTCCTTTTACCAAGGTAACTCTTTGCCTCAGAAAAAAATTCAATTCTCTCCTTGGAAATTTGACTTTCAACTGGAAATTTTATCCTTTCAAGTGGATTTTAACTTCATCTTGGAATTCTTGAAGTCCCAATTCGAATTTTCATTTGCCTTAGAAAAAATTTCACCTTTAGATACATTCACCAACTAGAATTTGAATCATCCAACTAGATTTCTTTGAACTTGGGCGAATTTTAGCAAGACTTTTCAAATGGACGAATTTTAATTGGATTTCCTAAGTGGATTTATGCCATTTTGATGAATTTCAAAATGGATTTTTCATGATTCAATTTGATTTCCTTATGGGCGACTCTCCAAAGCGCCTAGGCAAATTTCACCCACACCCTCTCTTGCTTTTTTACTTGATTTTTGTTGATTTTTCTTCCTTTGAAGCATTTCAATTGATTTTCCAGATTTTTGCATGCGCTTTTCTTTGCTTTTCAGACCTTTGCATGCGTTTTTCCTTGCTTTTCTCATGATTTTTCCGATTTTTTAAGATTTTTGCTTTATTTTTGCCTGCTTTTCGATTCTAAGAATGGAAACTGACTTCAATCAAATGCCCAATAAGTATCCTAGCACTCTAAAAAATAGAAAATACGCGAAAAAGCAAAACAACTTTCTAAAATAGTAAATTCCAGATTGGTCCAGAAATGCCAAAAACGAAAAAAGCAAAAAAGCAAAAAAACAGAATCCCTAAAAAATAGGAAGTGTCAGAATTGAGCGAAAGCACAGGCGATCTTCGTCTGCAGGGTCTTCTAAGCACTTCTATGACGCTCGGCGTTCATATCGCTCAAATTTCAACTTGGTCTGGTGATGACTCTGACTTTGACATGAGATTCCCAAAGCAACAGAGCTTATGAAATTGCCACTCAAAACTAAACCCTAAGAGCAAACCAGCGAGGGTCCCATTTGCAATGGGGCGATGTGTGAAATAAGTCACACAGGTATATAGAATAGCCTTAGTAATAATATGTTTAGTGGATAAAAATGCATAACTAGCCAAAAGTCAAAATGTAGTATGTGTTAGAAGGATTGTCATTGATGTCAAACAAAGAACAAATTGTTATGAGATATAGTGACCAAATTGTTTTCAGAATTAATCAAACATTCAGTTTTGAAGACAGTTTTGAGGAGTATTCAAGTTCTTTATAAATCAGAATTCTACAGATTTGAGGAGTATTCAAGTTCTTTATAAATAAGAATTCTACAGATTTGAAGGTTATCGAAGTTCTTAAAGTAAATCGAAGTTCTCAAAGTAAATCGAAGCTCATCATATTTGAAGACTATCAAGTTCATAAGATTATTGAAAAGTCAAAGAACTATGGATAGACGTCACTTGATAGACAATACGTATTATGTAATAATTTAACAATACGTATTGACAAAGAGATGATAAAATATGATTTTTTAAAAGAAATACGAATCTTTGACAAAGCACATTCGAAAAATAAAGAAAT
>VDFB02372343.1:0-153489 GCA_007258455.2 Sequoia sempervirens | reverse complement strand
GCTGCTTGTTGATGATAAGTTCGCCTTGTGTGGTCAACTGGACATTACCTTGAGTTTAACTTCAGTTGTGATTTATATGCTTATATGCGTCGTTGTGATGGTGTATGCATGTTAAGTCATAACTTGAACATCTTTCGCTATTTCCCTTGAAGATTGCACCGATTTTACTGAGGCTGTCCGACGGAGGCTAGGTGAAATCCGGTTGAAGTCTATTGAAATGAACCCCCACATATCTTGCATTTAGAATAGAATATAAGTTTCTTAGGCCCTTTCCCCTTTTACTTTCCGCACTTTCTGATTAGTTTTAGGAAAGAACCACATTGCCCAAATCATACACGTAAAAATCCCCTTCAAAATCGTACATTAGCTGCTAACTTCAAGAAATCTGAACAATTGTGTAAGTCCCCTCGTAAGAACACAACAATACACATCAACCAAACTGGGTCTATTCGCACTTAAGGAACCTTGGAGTTGAACGCACGAACTTTCTGGCAATCTTAGCGTGCGGAATACTTTGATCAAGAGAGAACGGAGTAGCCCCAAACTATTTTGTTCTTCGGCTGATTGGTGAGGTCACAAAAATCGCATCAACAAGTTGTAGTCTTATGACTTTGACATCTCTAATGTCAAAGGATCTCAGAATGTTGTAGCTGATGCTTTGTCACGCTAACCACATTTGAGCTTCATGGTGCAGATTTTTGAGGATTGGAGGCATTTGATCATTGCAGAGTATGCTAAGAATCAGTGGGCTTTTGGCATTATCGATGGGATAGTGCAAGATAGCAGGTGCTTCGTTATGAATGAGCTTTTCATTTACAAGGGGAGAATTCTTTTGATCCCAGGATTAGAGGTGAAGAACACAATATTGAGAGTCTTCCATGATTTACCTATGGCTGGTCATCCCGAGTACTTCAAGACTTATAGGCAAATACAAGAGTGGTTCACTTGGAAGGGACTCAAATCTGATGTTCTTCGTTAAGTTAGAGTGTGCCCTGTTTGTAAGCAGAACAAACAAGAACATACCTATCTTGTAGGGTTATTATAGCCACTTCCCATTTCTAACAAGAAGTGGGAACGCTTATCTACGGATTTTATCATGAGCTTGCCGAAAGCCCAAGGGAGAGACTGCATATATATGGTTATTGATCGGTTGACAACGTATGCTCACTTCTTTCTGATTGCGATACATATTTAGCTTCACAGGTTGCAGAGTTGTTTTTCCGAGAGGTTTTCATATTGCATGGCTTCCCTCGGAGTACTGTTAGCGACAAGGTGTCATGTCCCCAAATTGGAGAAAGTATTAAATTAATTATTTCTAAAGTTATTTCAATAAAGTGAAATTAAAAGATGACTATATATTTAATTAATTTAAATAAGTGACTTAAAATAAATATTATATCATAAAGTCACTTAAATAATAAAATAATATTATATTCTAGAAGCTTCCTAGAGGTGATTGAGGATTCTATATAAGGAGTTGTTGGCTTTGCATTTGGACACACTTGATTTGAATTACTTTTCTCATTACCTGCATGGTAAGTGGTTGAACCTAAATGCTTAAGCAATCGCTCGAGGGTTTGAAGACTCTAGAGTGCCAGGTTCGGTTGTGAAAGATCAACCCTAGCTGGAGTTGAGAAATCCATCTAGGGTTTTTGCTTGTACTTCATTGGAGGATTCAATCAATTGCAATAGTTGTCATATTATTGCAATTCTGAGTACTAGTTGTTTGGGTGCAATAGTTGAGGCATTACTGCATCTTCTTGAGAAGTTTGTGAGTGCAGCAGCTGAGGTATTGTTGCATTTGATATTTTATTTGAGGAAGGTTTTGCAGTAGCTATTGTATTGCTGCAACTTCAACAAGGAAGGAGTTCATTGCTAGATTATTTGATTATTCACAAATTTAATGGTCCTTGACCAAATTTGTGGAGTTTGGAAGATATACGATTTTGGGAATATATTTAAAATCCTTGGGTGTAACGAATTTGGTGATAATCTCATATTCTGGGAGAACACAATTTGCAGGCTTTGAAGATTATTCTTAGTTCGTTCCTTTGGAGATTTATTTGTTTAAGCTTATTTCTGGCTCATTCAATTTGGAGGAGCATTCAATATTTTTAAATAAGACATAGTATTTGTCTTATCTCTAGAACAAGACAAAAGAGCAAAATTCATATTTTCTGCAAGTGTCGCATATGCTAGTGATGGGAGATTATAGAGTTTGTGAATTTAGAGAAGCATAGGTTGAGAGTTGCTTGGGCAGCACATTATCATTCAGATAAAAACAAGAGAAAGAAAGCATCAGTATATGTGAGGCCCATCAGGAAGACAATGCATAATAAAAACAAACAAGGCAATTCGTGGCCGTTTTTAGAAAGGTCGTTCTCTAGAGCAGAATAAATTATCAAATAAGTCAAGAAGTTAACAAAGAAAGACATTTCGCATCAGTTGGAGGTAAAAGATGAATTTGAAAATAAGACAAACTTCAAGGGAGTCGCATGAGTTGATTACTGACGAGAATACAAGACTCTTTCCAGGCATGATTTATTAAGACACAAGATTGAATAAAATAAGATCGCAGCTATAAAGTGGCACAGTATTATATTCAGTAGCAAATAGATGAGTTTAGGGAGGAGGACAAAAACTGGAGAATCAACTTCTTGCTGGCTGGGCGAATCATCTTCACAAGGACGTCTTCTTCCCAGATTTCATATTCAGATTTTAATAGAGTCACTGGTTACTTACAGCGGAAATAGATTTCATTAAAATAATTGCTGCCATTGTATTCATATGCATATTGAATGTGGTCATAACTAGTATTGTCATATCTGGACTACATATTCAAAAGTTTGTGTTGATGAAACTATGATTGTAATTCTTGCATACATATGATATTAGAAATTTTCTTATTAAGGTGTTGTCATAAGATCTGAGTTGGCATTGAAAGTCTTGTTAGTCATTGTAATCAATTGGGAATTATTGAAATACAATTCAAGGGAGTCTTTGGGTTTCATGCAAACTGTTTGTGAAAATGCTTGCTGCTACAATAGTAAATTTGCATGAGTAAAGTCTTTTGATTGCATTGACAAACATTTGGCATTAACAAACAAGTATTTCAAACATCATCGCACCAAAGCAAATCAGACATAAAGACAATTACCACCAATTCACAGTTGCAACAAAAGTGTTTGACGAAATGTCCGCATGCTGAAACTTGAAAATAACATCAGAACTAGCAAGGGACATTATAGTGGTATCGGAGCTAAGAATCTTGCCAGCCTGTTGGGTAATCAGTCTTGATATCAGGTATTCATTTGCAGATCAGAAATTCAGCAGGGTATGATGGCCACTTTTAGCAAGTCAATAGAAGTTGTGATAGGAGCTTGGATTCAACAACAAGATAACATGATGGAGAGAATGAAAGAATAGAGTAAGCTGATTTAAAAATTGCAACAAAAGTGGAACAAAGAACAAGAGGCCAAGATTTTTCATGAGAGAGATGATGAGTACACAAAACAGCCTGAGCCCTCTTGTGTTGCGACACTTCACTAGGGCACTGATGATAATTTTCCAAGTGGATTTAGCACTATCCTAATTCTAGATCAGAGTGAGAGCATACAGGACTTTACGAAAAGGGAATTTTAGGCACAATTAGAGGCTTCATCATCTGAGATTGAAGCTAGACATACACTGCATGGTCTACACAATTTGAGGAACCAGCTGAAGGTGAGTGAGGACGAGATTGTGGCAGCATTGTCCCATCATGATAGGATGCACAATTTGATTGAGAATCATCTTTGGACGGTTCAATTATAGGGAAGACAAAAGGGAGTTGATATAGAGTCTTCTCAGGATTTACAAGCAATCAAATAAGGTATGGGAACATTGAAAACAAATTATTTGCACCTTCTTTCAGATCGAGATCACCTTCTCAATCTTGTTGAGGTCTATTTGTTGTACCCCAAACTGAAACTTTTGCTACACTTAGGCATTTTGAAGAAATGAGTAGAAGTCTTGTTAAATTTGTTAAAAAGGTCAAAATATGGGTTTGCATGTCTTGCATGAGGGGTAAAACCGTGAAATTTCCAAAATCTAACGATCTGGGTCTGCTTAGAGCGACCTAAACTTCAAAACCCAGATCTCTGTTTTTCATCCCTACTTTTTAGGAAAACTGCTATTTTTAGAAAAAATTTGAAAATAGTAAAAACTTTTTTTGGGTTTCTTTCGAAATGGATACTAGCAAAACTTTCTAAAAATAGAACATTGGTCCGTTAGAGTTCAAACTGATTTTGATTGGCTTAAAATACTTCCTCATCAGGCTAATACAGTCAAAATCAAGAAAGAATCAATTTTTCCCTAGTGGGTCTTTTCTGCTTTTTCAATTTCAGAAAGCATTTCGAGAGCTTCAAAAGTCATCAATGGAGGTAAGTCAACTGCCAGGCGTCAAATTCAACTCTCAAGCATTGAACATGAGATCAAATGATGAACATGCACAATGAAGGAGGAAGGGAGGTGAAATCTACAAAATTTTGACTAACACTGCCAGCCATGGGCGCCCTAGGAGGAGATAAGTGCCCATCTTTTTAGGGCATCAAACAATTAAATTAGGGTTTGAGCTCCCAGGAAAAGTTGTTCAGTTTCCTTCTAGCTCTGCAGCGAGTCTGGCACTACACTCATCAGACCATCCAGTCATCCGGAATTCAAGATCGAACAGGGAGGTTTCAACCAAAACATATAATGAAAATCATGAAAATGTCAGAAAATTGTCTAAGTCTGGGAACTTTCAGTGCCTTAGGTGCCTAGGGGCGCCCAGCTTTTTGAAAGGCCTAATCCAACAATTAGGGTTTGCAAATGTGCTCAATCGCTTCAGGATTCAGTCAACTTTGCAACGGATGTCTTCGTTAGAGCATCTGACTGGTCAATCTCCGACAAATCTAGATCAAACTGAAGGTATAGAATGAAGGATCAAATTTGAAGATGAAAATCAACTGAAAATATTCTAAGTCTGGAGCAAATGGGCGCCCCAAGAGGAGAAAGGCACTGAAGTTTTTGAGGGCTTAAACGGATGATTTTGCCAGTGAATCCTCTAACGTAACTTCTTTAGAATTGATCAGGATTTCCAAAGAGACCATTAGCTCGTTGATCCGAGTTGGCAGTCGTCAGATATAGGAGGCGAGACAAAGGGCTTGACAAGAGTTAAATATTGAAAGTCAAAAGCAAAGAAGAAAATACTAAAAAATGACTAACTCTAGTGAAGTTGGGCACCCCAGCTTGCCAGGGGTGCCCAAGCTTTTGATGCCTTAGACTCAACTTTTTGATGAAGTTACTCCCAGAGGACCCCTCAGAATCTCCTCAGCGCCGTAATGAGCCCAACCATCAGCCAATCGGACACCCGGATCATCAAATCTCACAAGATCATTTGGAGAAGAGTTGATGAAGAAATATTGAAAAAATTTCTAAGTTTGGTTGAGATGGGTGCCCCTGGAGAGAAAGGGTGCCCAAGGTTTTGAGGTCTGAAACAATGAAATTTGACAACATAGCCTCCAAGATCACCTCGTCAGATTCAGTCAAGTTATCCAACAAAACTGCCAGTCAATCAATCTGATCAGTGTAGCTCCTAGAATCGAGATTTCATTAGAAGATTATAGGGAAATGAACTTGAAAATCATACAAAAATGGCTAACACTGTGAAGGTTTAGTGCTCTAGAAGGAGATGTGCACTCATGATTTTGAAGGATAAAACAAAATTTTTAGCCAGAAGTGCCTCTAGGGTGATCTTCTCATAATCAATCAAGCTTTGCGATGAATCATCAAGCTTGTCCATCCGATCAACTTAGAAGCCAAAGATCGAAGGTCAAACAAGGGTTCAAAATTGAGAAAAGTTGAAAAACTCCAAAAATGGTTAAGTCTAGAAGAAGTTGGCGCCCCTAGCCAAGAAGGGCGCCCAACTTGCCATGCCTTAGTCAAAAATTTTGAATTTTCAAAATTGCAAGAGGAGAGATGAATGTCCAAATACATTGAACAGGCTAATTTTAGGGTTTTGAGGATTAAAACAAAAGAAAGCAGAGCTATTTCAAAACCCTAAATCTATTTAAGTCATCTCTTTCATTCAAAATTCATCATTATTATACGTAGTGTCCAAAGGAGAAAAGTGGAGCAGCAAATTTGAAGTTTTAATTCAAGATTCAAGGACTCAAGGTTGCTGATTTTCATGAATAATTTTCAGACCAGCAACAATAGACCTTGCTTTTTCATGTTTTTTTCATCCAAAACATCAAATTTTTGAAGGAAAAGGTCAAAGATTTCAATTTTTAGCCATCTTGGTCTTTTCATCTCATCTTTCTGAAGAATTCTTGAGGAAATTTATCAAGTTGCAGCAGCTTCTTTTTCCTTGCATGTCAATGAAATCTTCAGAGTTTTCAAATTTTGGTCATTTGGGTCCTCTCAAAACAGTCTTTTCTAAAGAAAACCCAAATCTCATCTTTTTCAAGAAAATTTCAAACTCTAGGGTTTGCTGCTTTTTCCATCAGCCCTCGGTGTTTTTCAAATCTAATCATCTGGGTTCATTCCAAATCTTATTCTGAAAAAAACCCAAGTGCTAGGTTTTCTGGTGAAAAATTGAAGAAATTAGGGTTTGTTGCTTTTTTAGTCTACACTCAAAATTTTCAAAAAACGGGTGATCTGGGTTGTCTTGCAACGAAATTATGAGCAAAACCCATATTTCCGAAAAATTTCCAAAAATTTGTCCGTTTGAAGAAGAAAAACCAGCATTCTAAAAATAGTAAGTTGCTCAAAACTTCTCTGAACCTAGGTGAGTTTACAGTCATTCTTCAAGATTTTCAAAATGGAATACACTCCGAATGGTTTCAAGACCAAATCAGCTCTCTACCATGACTTCATCAAAACAGATGAGACGGATTTGCATCACATCAAGCCGATGTTTGACTTACATGCTTTGGAAAGTGCAGACAACACTACACTCAGAAACCTAGGACACTCTGGACTTCTCGCAGCAGCATCTATTCCTATATCAGTTCAGAGTCTCGAATTTGTAATCACTTGCATCAAGCATTACAATCTAGCGACACGGGAGATCCAATCAGTAGATGGCAGAGTGATTTGCAGTTTGAAACCTAACATGATTGAGAAATGCTTCTCAATTCCCCCCTAGCTTGAAAGCATGACTATTTCAAAAGGAGAATGTGAAAGAATATGGGGCATGCATAAGGACAAATATAGTAAGAAGATTGCACTGAAGTGGATGAAAGAGAAAACATAAGACTCTACCAAGTCACATTTCCATGATGTCAGCAAAGTTCGAGAAAGCGACCAATGAGGTTGAAGATTTCTTAAGATCAATTGCAGATGGTGAAGAAATCTTGGAAAAGCGCAACTTTGCTATTGATGGTATAGATGCACCTAGTTTTAGTGGATGTGATTGAGATTCAAAGCGGCTTTCATCTAGAAGCTTTCTTTCCACTTTCTTTCTATTATCGGAACAATTCTCATCTATCCTTTGAAAAAGAGAAAGAAGATAAATTGTAATAGTCGGCATTTCTTGCTTTCTTCGGTGTTAGATGTTATCTTCTTTTAGTTTTAGAAATAAAGCTTGCTTGCTGAGCAAGCCCTAGTTGTAAAAGCAAGGAGATTTTAGGGTTCCCTACTCCTCTGCTTACCTATAAATAAGAGTCTTTGCTCATTATTTTCTTGAACGGTTATTGTGATAGCAAATTGCGAGCCTCTAATGCAGCAAGTTGTTATTCAATGTCAGTTCACTTTGTGTAAGAGCAAATTGCATGCCTCCTTAGCTGCAAGTATTGTTCAGTGCATGTGTTTAGTGTAATCCTTGTTCCAGAAATTTGAGAAATAAAGTCTTGAGCCTCCTTTGCCTTGATATAATGTCTCAAATTTATGTTTGTTGTGTTATACTTATATGATCTCCATTTCAACTTGCATTGAAAGAAAGTAGATGTATGTTGGAAGAGGAGTTTATCTAAGTATTTTATTAGAGAATCAAACCTTGTTCATTTCTAATTCTCTTGCTCTGCATTTACTTGAGAAATTAGAAACATCTTTAGCGTAGGTTAGTCGTAGTTGAAATTCCTTAATCAGAAAATCTTAGCTACGGCGCTTGAGTTTTATAAACCTTGTGCTCTTAGCTAATCAAAATGATAGGAAACTTAGTTTTAGTTTACTTTCTTAAACACCATCAGCAAGAGGGAGCTTCCCCTCCTAATTAGAAGAGTAGTTTATCTGTGCATAGCTTTCCATTTCAAATCCGCATTCCAAAGGTGCGAATTTAAATGCCAACACTATTCA
This sequence comes from Sequoia sempervirens, assembly GCA_007258455.2. Taxonomy (NCBI): domain Eukaryota; kingdom Viridiplantae; phylum Streptophyta; class Pinopsida; order Cupressales; family Cupressaceae; genus Sequoia; species Sequoia sempervirens. The sequence continues at coordinate 145,173 of VDFB02372343.1, read as the reverse complement.
GATGCTTTGAGAAGGAAAGAAGATGAGGTGGATAAGCTTTCTTGCGAGCTTATGGTTACTAGCGATTCTCTAAAGAACACTCAGTTGTTCAAGAATCAGAGGTTCATGTGGACGAGCTCTACTTGGAGTTGAGTTTGGCTCGAGATTCATTATGTTCAGCAGAGACTCAGTCACCTGTGGCAGCTAGGACACCGGAGGAGGGAAGCAACACGGCATCTCCTAGCATTCACATTCAAGATACAGTTGCAGCGCCTCTTGTGATGGTTAGGCAAGAGGAATCAGTTGGTGATAGATGCGTGCTTGAGTTACTGGTTGACTTCCATCTAGGGTTTGGAGTTAGGCGTGAAGACAGTTGTATTCCAGCTTTACCATGGGTTCTATCTCATACTTCATCGGTTGACGACAGTACTACTTTGACGACAACAACAGTTGAGATGGATAGTGGGAGTTGGGATTGTCACCTTGGTGTTAAGGGACAGATTGATGATGAGCTCTTATCATCCCTTGATAGTAGAGGTACTTTTTGCTCCATCATGGTTATGATTTACAAGTTATGTGGTAATGTTCTAACTTATACCAGCAGCTTGTTGGAGTTTGACATGTGCATCTATGCACCTAAGATTGGCATCTTTCACATTTGCAGGAGACCTCTGTTGGAGTTAAAATGACATTGAGAGGGGGGGTGAATCAGTGTCTTAACAGATTTGACCAATTTTCAAAAATTCAAAACATACCTCAGATTTGATCTCAATATTACTCTGATTAATGCATTCATGAGTTGAATGTAATCATTCATAAGCAGAATTGAGAAAAGTAATAACCCAACAATGAACAGAAACAACACAGCAAAGCAGTGAAAACTCAGAAGAACAAAGAGACACAAGATTTTGCCGAGTGGAAAACCCTCCTAGGGTATAAAAACCACTCCCGAAATGCCTTGCAGGCTTAAGCTTTTAATCAACTGTTCACAATGCCTTATAGGCCATTTTTAGAGCACCCACTCAAGGAGCACCAACCCCTTGTTTAGAGATATCTATCTCAAGGAGTACCAACCCTTCAAATTATGTTTTGAACAACAATAATAATCAGAGGATTTCTCTGTTTTCAGTTAAGCACATGTTTCTCTGTTTTCTCATCTACATAATACCTTAAAGATTCAATAATTGAATCCTTAAAATACTATATAGAGAAGAAATTTACAATGTCTCTACCTCTTATTCAAATTTTATTGCAGAGTTTTTCCATACATTTTCATACAGCCAAGGAATGATAATCTCATAATTACAACAACAGAACAGAAAATATTTTTCTGCTTCTATTTATACATCTTTTTAGGTATCAAGTCTTCAATGAATTTCGTGGTCAAAGGAGCATAGAGAAAAGATAACTCTTTTTGATTTAAATGCCAGATAAGTAACTGTCTTCAGAAGTAACGGCTGAACAACCAACCTGAAAAGATTTTGCCTGAAGTTAAGAAAGCTTTTTATAATAGAAATCTTCATCTTGTACCTAGCAAGATTATTAGTCAAGGTGAAATTCATTTGCCAATACAAGAGCCGTTTCACCCAGCTAAGAGTCGTCCTCAACAAATTTGAAACGTATGAGATCATTTCACTGCTTAAAAAGCACAACTGCCCACCACTGTAAATCATAACTTCTAATGCATGAATAACAATACTCTATCAGGGCATCATCGGCCACATTAGTAACTGAGATGCAGAGAGCAGTTAAAAATGGTGATTATAAACCAGTATGTGCAGCATGAAACGCATAAATACCAGTCAAATTTGCAACTCCCATGGCTCCATCAAAATTGCTGAGCTCCCAAAATTAAAACGCGACCAAAAAAGTTTTCCATCGGGACAAAGCCGCTACAGCAAAGAATAACTAAACTTCTAACTCATGATGGCGGCCGCCAGTTCCATACCCACCAAAAAAGAATAATCACAAATTTTCAACAAACTTTCTCGCTTCAACATGTAAAGTTATGCCAAAGCGGTTTTAACGCCGCCATCCCAATCGCTTACACCGCGACATTCTCAATGGGGAGACGCTTCTCGTGAGATAATTGATTTGATATCGAATTCCACTGATTATTCATTTACATTACTGGGCCAGTTCTCTCACAGAAATGTAACCTTCATTCTCATGTGGGTCGCCGTGACAAATTGTTATTGGGGAGACCATATGTAGATTTCATTATGTTTCACCGAAAGACTTTATCCATTTTGAGTCACTGAAACAAAAACACACTCTCGCCGAGATGTATCCTTCATCCGCCTTCGCTAAGACAATGCATAGTCGGGGTGACTTCTCGTAGAGCATCCTATGTCTTACCGAAAGCCCACGTGATCATTCCTGTTCGTTGAGACAACTCAATGCCTATGCCGACAAGGTCCATATGTATTCCATCGGTGAGACCCACAGGGTTCGCTATGACATTATAGCGATGCCACAACTCTTGCCGATGTGTTCCCATTCAACCTCCGGTTGGTGAGACATAACAATCTTCGCTGTGACCCTATACTGACAGTATAACTCCTGCCGATAGGGATCACCCTCTGTCACCGAAACCATGGAGAAGTCCTGCCGAAAGTAGCCTTTATGTTAAATCCAATCGACATGACATCAGAAACATCTTGCCGATAGGCAACACAGACATTTAACAGAAAAAATGGATCGGGGAGACCCTGGCATTCTCACGCCGATATGTTCTTTCTTGTACAAATAAGATAACCTAAGTTTTGTAGGAAGCTCAAATAGATTAGTACCATAAGAAATTAAGATTCTGCATGTAAACTGTCCACTTCATACCAAGACAAGTAAACCATATGGACAAATCTGTATCAAGATAAAGCATGAGAAACCAATCTAAAATTGTCAAATAAGATGAATCAACTGAAAAGTATTTTGTCATCAAGGGCAAACCATATGATCACAACTGAGAACCAACAACCTCTTGGTGTAGGATGAATTGTTGATGATACTAGCACATTAGTCTTGGCTACAAGATTGAGCGTCATTGAAGATTTGAGCACAAGGCTCTACATCAGTACTTTTGAGATTGACATTGGTCAATCTTTTTCAAAAGAAGACGGGTTGCACATTAGACCTTGATGTTGTTCTAGCTTCTCTCTAGGTAGTAGATAGCATTCATGATGACATTCTTCTCACTCCCAGAAGTGAGATAGGACACTTGCAGTTGCTTGGTGGGAAAGGTTTTGATGATGTCATTGCGAGACCAAATCATCCTATTTTGAGTTGTGAGTCTTCTTCTAAGGATGGCAATATTGGATGGAATACACCTGACTATTTGGGTATTCCATTAGCACAGGCAAGAGAGTTTCACCTCGATTGCATCTTGAAGTGTGCTCATCAGTTTATTTTCATCCTGCATACATAGGACTTGACTATGTCATTATTGGCACAAAGAGGTGGGTTGAATATGTGGTGTTCAGATTCACTCTAGTGCGATACATTCCTGACTTTAGGTGATGAGTCCAAGTTTCTTACTTGCCCCTTTCCAGTAGGTTACTTCCAAAAGTAGGGTTTTGAGATTTGGTCAGATTGGACTTTAGGGGGTGGCGGGAGGGGGAAGGTATCAAAGTGGCACAACAAAAGTTAGTTGGAGTGGAGTTTGGAGGACTTCCTATTTATCCGTGGGATCCAGGTATGATATCTGAGGTGTTTCAGCATAGTGCTTGGAGTTGGCATGACAGGGATGATTTATAGAGTTGGGATCCAGGAATTCCATTGTTGGTTGGCTGGTTTCATCGGTTGACAGAGAGTGACAGTTTCTTGGGTTTCAGTTGCCTACAGAGGTTATGGATTAGCACATGTTGTAGGATCATTTGGGACCTAAGTGGTTGGTGGACAGGTGCAAGTGGTTTTTCATTTTTCCTCCAGGTGCTATGGCAGTTGAATTGGATTGGTAGTTGTGGATTGCTTGAGGGCAAGCAATCTTTGAGAGGGAGGACTTTCATGTCCCTGAATTGGAGAAAGTATTAAATTAATTATTTATAAAGTTATTTCAATAAAGTGAAATTAAAAGATGACTTTATATTTTATTAATTTAATAAAGTGACTTAAAATAAATATTATATTATAAAGTCACTTAAATAATAAAAAATATTATATTCTAGAAGCTTCCTAGAGGTGATGGAGAATTTTATATAAGGAGTTGTTGACTTAGCATTTGGACACACTTGATTTGAATTACTTTTCTCGTTACCTGCATCGTAAGTGGCTGAAGCTAAATGCTTTAGCAATCGCTCGAGGGTTTGAAGACTCTAGAGTGTCAGGTTAAGTTGTGAAAGATCAACCCTAGCTGGAGTTGAGAAATCCATCTAGGGTTTCTACTTGTACTTCATTGGAGGATTCAATCAATTGCAATAGTTGTGGTATTATTGCAATTCTGAGTACTGGCTGTTTGGATGCAATAGCTGAGGTATTACTGCATCTTCTTGAGAAGTTTGTGAGTGTAGCAGCTAAGATATTGTTGCATTTGATATTTTATTTGAGGGACGTTTTGCAGTAGCTATTGTATTACTGCAACTTCAACAAGGAAGTTCTTCATTGCTAGATTATTCGATTATTCACAAATTTAATGGTCCCTGACCAAATTTGTGGAGTATGGAAGAAATACGATTTTGGGAATATATTTACAGTCCTTGGGCATAACGAATTTGGTGATAATCTCAGATTCTGGGATAACACAATTTGTAGGCTTTGAAGATTATTCTCAGTTTGTTCCTTTGGAGATTTATTTATTTAAGCTTATTTCTGGCTCATTCAGTTTGGAGAAGTGTTCAATATTTTTAAATAAGACATAGTATTTGTCTTATCTCTAGAACACGACAAAAGAGTCGAATTTGTATTTTCTGCAAGTGCCACATATGCTAGTGACAGGAGATTATAGAGTTTGTGAAATTAGAGAAGCACAGGTCGAGAGCTGCTTGGGTGGCACATTATCATTCAAATAAAGACAAGAGAAAGAAAGCATCGGTATATGTGGGGCCCATCAGGAAGACAACGCATAGTAAAAACAAACAAGGCAATTCGTGGCCATTTTCAGAAAGGTCGATCTTTGGAGCAGAATAAATTATCGAATAAGACAAGAAGTTAACAGAGAAAGTGTAAAGAACCCTGCTGGTTCTAACCTACAAATGCTGATTGGAGGCTCAAGGAATATTGTCAAACACTCTACATACAATGTCTGAACTTGCTAATATGGGTTTCTGTTTGTCTTGTTATGAGCTGGTATGCTGCAATTGATGTTTTGAAAGCTTCTAATGATGCAAGATTGATTAACTATGTCATAGAAGTGACATGCTAACTGTTTTGACCTTTTTATACATATAATGGACTGAAAATGTGCATCTACAGCAGCTAGGAATTTTGACAAACATTTAGCATGCAACTTCCATATAAATGATCATCTACAGCAATAAGACATTTCTACAATCACTTTCCCTACAAGCTCAGGACTGAGACAATGCATTTACAGCCAAGGCATTACATCAAACATATGGCATGCAAATGATAGACTTTATTGATTTATGCAAGTCTAAAGATTACAAACTATTTTTTTCTTAGTTCTGGTAATTAACAGCAATACATAAAGAACCTGATTTTGATGATCTGCTGCAATGAAATGATGATTCTCCACACTAAAATCAATGCCAAGTCCCACAATAAGGTTGGACGTCCAATCTGAAACAGAATGAAGCACTCTAGAGGCAACGATTTGATACTTCTCTAACACGCCTAGCAGCTGGAAGGATAAATTGCAGCATATAAACCTTCAATCAAACTTGCAGTGTCTAGGCATCCCATGTAAAGCAAGTCCAGCACCAAAGATAAAGCTTTGAAGCTAAGAAAAGACCCACGTTCTACTACTGGTGAATCGCTTGGCTGTGACTGTGGAAAATCTGCTAATGAATGCTTCAAATATGATTGCTAATGGCTGCCACAAAGCATTCACAGCTCTGCAACTAATTATTCTTCAATAATCTTAACCCTAAATGAAATTCCTTCTCTCTTGAGCACAAATATAACTTTTGGATGAAGTCCTCCACCAGCAATAATTCGGCTGATCTCTCACAACCTCAAAATTGCTTCCACACTGAAGAGTTTTTGTTCTCCAATGCAATTTTGGCTGAAACCCTTGGCTTTTGGCACAAAAACCAAGAAGCTCACAAACAAAGTCAAATAATCATCCAATAATGAGTTTGATTTGCTTTTTGAATGCTTTTATACCTCTTCTTGGAAAAATCAACCCTTTTTGGCTATTTGGTAATTAAATAATTTAACTTATATTATTTGCTTTTGTTGCTCAAATATACCTTGGTTATTGTGCCCATAATAAATTAATATCATTAATTGCACTTTATCATGTGTCATTGGTCCCTTTTAATATAAAGTCAAAATATAACTTTATATTATAAACTTTTAATTCACATCATTAATGACACATTAAAATATTAATAACTCCTTAAATATACATCAGTTAGCCACACCAACTAAAAACAAGGTCAAAACTGCCAAACACTGAATGATCAGGTGCCCTACCAAAAATAGCAACTCCTGATAGCTGACTTACTATAAATAGTAAGTACACACCACTAAGTCCTGAAACATCTGCAAAGGCCCAATCAATGGTCGACAGTGCATTTGAGACTTGTCTAGGTGCCCTGCTATAAATAGAAACCCTGACTCCCTAAAATAGTAACTTACTATAAATAGTAAGTGTGCCAAACGGAGTCCAACGATGGTCAAACTTGAACTCTCATTGATCACTAGAGGCAAAGCCATACCAAATACTGCCAAATAAGACCCCCTAACCATCTACTCTAGCCTACGAGGGTCAGGAATAGGCTAAACCATCCACAATCATGGTCACGCTAATTAGGGGACATTACAGAAAGACAATTCGCATCAGCTGGAGGTAAAAGACGAATTTGCAAATAAGACAAACTTCAAGGGAGTCGCATGAGTTGATTATTGACAGGAATACAAGACTCTTTCCAGGCACAATTTATTGAGACGAAAGATTGAATAAAATAAGATCGCAGCTATAAAGTGGCACAATATTATATTCGGTAGCAAATAGACAAGTTTAGGGAGAAGGACAAAAACTGGAGAATCAACTTCTTGCTGGCTAGGCGAATCATCTTCACAAGAACATCTTCTTCCTAGGTTTCATATTTAGATTTTAATAGTCACTGGTTACTTACAGCAGAAATAGATTTCATTAAAATAATTGCTGCCATTGTATTCATATGCATATTGAATGCGGTCATAACTAGTATTGCCATATTTGGACTGCATATTCAAAAGTTTGTGTTGCTGAAACTATGATTGTAATTCTTGCATACATATGATATAGTAATATGCTTATTAAGGTGTTGTCATAAGATTTGAGTTGGCATTGAAAGTCTTGTTAGACATTGTAATCAGTTAGGAGTTATTGAAATACAATTCAAGGGAGTCTTTGGGTTTCATGCAAACTGTTTGTGAAAAAGCTTGCTCCTACAGTAGTAAATCTACATGAGTAAAGTCTTCTAATTGCATTGAAAAACATTAAGCATTAACAAACAAGTATTTCAAACATCGTCGCACCAAAGCAAATCAAACATAAAGACAATTACCACCAATTCACAGTTGCAACAAAAGTGTTTGACGAAATGTCCGCATGTTGAAACTTGAAAATAACATCAGAACTAGCAAGGGACAGTCGGTTCATGAGTCATTTCTGGCAGGAGTTATTCAAACTTTGTGGGACCGGCCTTACTCTAAGCACTAGCTACCATCCACAGACAAATGGGTAGATTGAAATTGTGAATAAGTGGTTGGAGGGATACCTGCGAAATTACATAGCTGGGCAGCAGAAGGCTTGGGTAAAGTAGATACATCTTTGCGAGTATTGCTATAATTCCACTTACCATATGTCTATCCAAATGACACCATTCATGGCATTATATAGCTATGAGGCGCCCAACTTCCTTGATTTGGTGCTGAGTGACAACAAAATGCCTAGTGTTGGGGATCTTTTACAAGAGAACCAAGACATTATGAGAGCTCTCGGAGAGAACATTCAAAAGGCACAAAATCAACAAAAAAGTATGCTAATCAGAGGAGGGTTGAGCGGACTTTTGAGGTGGGTGATATGGTGTATCTTATGCTGCAACCCTATCATCAATCCACTCTCAAGAAGAGTGGCACAAAGAAACTCGAGCCACGATACTATGGTTCGTTTTGGATTATCAGGCGGGTAGGCAAGGTGGCTTATGAGTTGGACCTACTGGCAGATAGCAGAGTACACAATGTGTTCCATGTGTCACGCCTCAAGAAGGCATTAGGACATCATATAGTTCCCTCTTCAGCATTACCACCCTTGGATGATGAGGGGAAACTGATTTTGGTACCTAAGGCCATCATAGATGTTAGAGAGTGTCACCTTCGAAGAAGGGTCATCAGAGAATATCTTATTAAGTGGAGGGAGTTGCCAGTAGAGGATGCGACTTGGGAAAGCGAGGATATTTTACAGCATCCAGAGTTGAGATTGCTTGGGGGCATGCAATTTCAGGCAAGCCGTATTGTAATGTCCCCTTCTTAGCTAGTTCTAGTGGCAGAATGATTAGCCTATCATTTTGACCCTCGTAGGCTAATATATATGGATACAAGGTCCTCAGAGGCAGTTACTTGGTTAGTGGTGACATTACTTCTCTCTAGTACCTTGTTTGGTTCAGGACTAGGCCTTTGCAGAGGTTTTTGGGCTCAAATTGGCATATTTACTATTTATAGTAAGCCACCTCGGCAAGAGAGTTCAGTGCTACTATATATAGCAGGGCACCCGGTCATATGGTGATCTCAGTATCGATCCTAGTTCTCAGTTGGCTTGGAGGAATAAGGTTTATTGTGTGAGTTATATTATTTAATTATTAATACAGGAGACTTTATTAATAATTAATCATAAAAAAGCGTAATATAAGTTTATAATTGCACGTTATGATAAAGAGATCCATGAGTCATTAAAAGGGAGCCACTTATAATTATTTACTTGGGCACCCATTTCAAAATAATATTTAATATTTATAAAGTGCAAACTTTATATTATTTTAAAAGATTTAAAATTTTTTGGAGGGATTGACTTATGGAGAGAAATATATATCGGAGCCAAAGAATGATTCGACTTATCCTTATGCATTTTGAAAAATCATCTTTGTGAGCTCTTTGGCGTATTGTGAAAGGAGACCAAGGGTTTTTTGCAAACCAGCATGGGAGAATGATACTTCTTCAGTGTTTCAGCATTTTGAGGGTGTGAAAGATCACTTGAAGAATTTCAAAGGGATTTGGCTTCATTCAGAAGTCAAAAAAGAGCATATTTGTGAAGAAACATTCAAGGGTTTGAGGCAGATTGAAAAGATAAAGTCAGAAGAACAAAAAGGCTGCAATCAGTAATTGCTATCATACATTCCCAGGCCATACAGCAGCATTATCTCAGGCCATACCATCACCTACAGCCAGGGCGTGTTCTCTTGAGGCTGAAACGCCTTTCCTTTAGTGCATAGATTATCTCCTTTGTGGGTGCCTAGTTCTATAAAGGTGTTTGACGTCAATTTTGAGGTGGAGAATTCAATATTGGAGGCAAGCCATACATTTCAAGGAGTCATCTCTTGCTGCAATCACTTTCAGATTTGCAAGTAATTAGAGCTTTGGATTCCGGGTATGCAAGGATGTAATAAAAGCTTTGTAATTCCTCTCTAGATAATAAAATTTCATTTGCAGCCTCTATATATTTTCAGTTGTTTAGTTAGTAGTCTTTTCCTATGCATTTTTCTTGCCTAGCAATATCTTTAAGAAAATACAAAAAATTCATAAATTGTTCAAAAACCACAAAAAAAATTGCAAAACTATCAAAAAACAAACAAACAATCAACACTTAGCATTCGGTTGGCAAGGGTTAGAACCAGCAAGGTTCTTACAGTTGCATTATGATTAGACTAATGCTTACATCTCCCCTAATGTTATTATTGATAATTCTTGTGTATTTGGTATTTTAAGTTTTGCATAATGATAGAAAAGGAATGATATGTAACAAGTGAAGGATCTTTAAATCCTTTCAAGCTAACACATTTATATTTGTTTCCCCACTGTGTATTTGCAGGTACAGAGAAGGCGGTCTGTAGCAAAGCATACCAACATCCAATTAGCTTCACCTCTATGGCACCATGGGAAATAAGAGCACAAAAATAAATGGTGACACAGGCCAAGAGAAGATTATAAATGATATACAATCCAATAAAGACCTGTAGAACTATTCAAAAGCTAAAGAAACAAAGTTTCATCTAAAAGAAACCAATAGTATCTATCTCTTAAACTTCAAGCACACCTGAATTTGGTCAAGGCCATCTCCTCGATCAAGTAGATAACCAATTTCTGTGGCTTCTAAAGCTTCCATCACTCGATTATCATCAATATAATATTTCTGCAATGGTGTTGAAGGAGAAATTGATTGTACCCGAGTTGCAAGTTTCAATGAGTCCTGTAGTAAATCCGGGTAACAAACTTGGTCCCTTAAAGTTCCACGCACTACATAAGGCCTCTGCAAAATAAACAGCTTGAAATGCTTAATAAACATGATACTAAATTTAGGTATGTCTTGAATCAAAAAACACTTTTGGTGTGCCTTGTCAAATACAAATGTTGAACTAAGGAAATACTTGGGAGAGATAGAAGATTTTCCCCATAGGTGGTTTGCTGATTGTTCCACTGTGAAGAGGCCATAATTCTGCTAGTACACGTAAAAGTGAAGACTTTCCACTGCAAAAGGTACACATTAGATTCATATCTTGACATCATCATAAATATGCAGATTGACTAATTCTGAATTATGATTCATAGAACAATCCACAAAGCCATCAAAAATTGCACCCTCAGCAGACTCTGAAACCTTCACTCGTACAATTATCAAAATTCCTGTACAATTTAACTGCTTAATAGAACATATAAAATAGATTAATGTGGATGAGAAAGATGATAGAAGATAACCCTAATACAAAAAGAGAGGTGAGAAGACAGATGAAACACTATTCTTGGGGCATCCTCCTTAAGGATAAACTAAAGAGGGGTCATGATTGAAGCCTTCCTGTTGAGAAACAAAATTTGAATTGTAGATGACCAACTCTCCCAAAGAGATATCTAGAATAACAATTGTTGTGATATGTTAAAGGGCGCTCCTTTGGAAGGTTTGAAATGAATAGATGGTGGACTTTTGGGAGTATTCATGGATTGAGTTTCATCCTTTATCATTTCATACAATCTTCAGAAAGCAGCAAAGAAGGGTGTCTACAGAGTGAGGTCAGAAAGTGAGAAATATTGTGGATGGCATTGGTGTCAAGAAAAGGGTTTGGAAGGATTTGGGCACCTCAAAGCATTACTGGAATTGTTAAATCTAGTTTTCTATTCTCTTAAGCATCCTTAGGATTCCTTCAAGTACTAGGAAAGACTATTTGAATTACAACTACAAAGGTTCAAAGGTTCATGCAAATACTCAGTCTCAGTTGGTTACTATAAGTTGTTTGTCACATCTACTCATGCTTCATTATGTGTGGAATTAGAATTTTCCATCTTATACCTGGCAATAGCTAAGGTGTCCCTTTGGTCAGCTACTTATGGAAAGATTTTAGGTGGGCAGAAGCTGAAGTGACGGGACTTTTGGGTGCTTTCTGGGTTTGTATTATGCTTTCATTCTAAAACAAAACAATCTACTGATCTCCATGGCCGTTACTGTTGGGGCATTTAGTATAGATTCATAGATGATATCAGTATGTCATGGACCAGATAAGCAATCTCTATGCTTGGAATTAATAGAAGTGGGAAGAATTTGAGTGCTGTGCATTGAAGGAGCTCATTGCTTGCCTAAGCTGTTGTGTTCTCCATAGTATTCAACTGGAGAAGCTCTTAACAAATAATGTGTACAGCATGGTTGGCATCCCTCTCACCATTCCAGGCCCATTGGAAAAGGTCTCACATAGAACATCCATGTTATTTGTTATTGGCAGGCTTTGATGCACTATTTTCATAAATTAAGAAGAGGTTTAGGATCCATAGGTTTTAAACTACATATTACCATAAAACAAGGACTGATACTAGTACAGGAGATGGGAATAGATACCGGTACATGTTTTTTCAAAAATAGAAGTTGGGTACTTGGAGACAATATCTATATACATGATATTTAAATTTAGCAGAAGAAAATGTTACACAATAGCTATGCAACTTAAAAAATATATAAATTCTTAAAAATGAAAAAAATAACATTTTGAACTATAGAAATAGATGTCAACAAAAGCATAGATTAATCCTATTGGTATTTAATAATCTGAAATCATCATCATGACATAAACAGTTAAAGATTAAGTACAATACCAGTCAGGGTCCAAGGACCAAAGTAGTGTCAACAGTACATATTAGAATACTGACAATTAAGCATGCAAAACTTGTACATGGTGCAATGCTGACAATTAAGCACACAAAATTCATACATGCAAATTTTATCTCATCCAATGGAACAGGTCCAACTTCCACACCATCTAGGTGATTGAATGTCAGATCTTCTTTCACGATGCTCTCTTGACAGTCAATTCCATCATGAATTACACATCTTTCCCATTCCAATCAATAAATAAAACTTCAGCGCAATTAGGCATTCTAAGCCTTTTTATTGTTTCTCTTCTTACCAGTACCTCTCTGGACTCTGAAAAGAAAAATTTCTACTGCAAAAATGCTCATTAATTTTCGTGCATAAGATTCAAAATTATGAGTCTATAAGTGTACTTCTTTGGTTCTTTTCGCTCTTGCAAACTAAACTTTAGCACTCAACAAAAAAGTCAATACAATTTATATGATATATCTAAGAAACATGAATAGGAATTTTCTTGATTTTCAAGAGATACTTCAAAGAGACATATTGAGATGCCAAGAAACTTCATACAAAATTTCCTAACATCAAGACACATCCTCATATGTGCTTCTCAGACAGGGACATCTTCTGATATAGAAGATGTGTACCACAGGTCAGAGTATGAGTCTGCAGTTAACTATGTGTTAAAGCTAATACTCATTCATATGCATACACAAGGTTAAGCTTCTTTTCATGGAAAACCCTCAATCCTGTCATGATTATATACCATAAGAATAAAATACAACATTATTCAGTTTAGATCAAGGGAGGGCAAACAAAAATTCCTTACCTGCCATTTGGTCCCATAATGATGACAGAATTCCTAGGCAGTACCTCAAAGCTAAGTTCACGAACCAATAGAGTCCCATCTGGTGCATAGACAGTTACATTATCGAATCTGCCAACAAAATAGAGAAAAGTAAACTCAATGAAGTTTTGGGAAAGGAAGCAAGATAGATCAAAATCAAATAACACAGAACACATCCCTACAAAGAGATTCAAAACTACTTAAAAATAATGTCAAAAATTTTGACAAGTTAAAACATAAATAATACATACAATTGCCCAATACAAAAAGAGAAACATAAAGTTGATCAGAAATGACAAGGATACTCCTTCAATGCTGAGAACAAAAATTATTCCATTCACATACTTGATTATTTCATCCCACATGATACATGGAGGCTGTGGCAATATGTCACTGGAAGCTTGAAAAAATGGATCATTTTCAATTGGCTTTGATGTAATATTTGCTTTTAGCTTTCCTCCTGTTGCACTTAGCATTTTAACCTGTCATCCATGAATAAGAAAAACTTAAAACATAGTTTAAATGTTTATAAGTGGGAAAAATTACTATGTACCAAGGATGTGTCTCCTACATAATTTGACCCATCCTCTATAGGGAACGTTATGGGGATGTGGGGATGGCTCAGAAATGTCCCCACCCCAATACCCCATTTTGAAAAAATTTGGAAACAGCAAATTTGGATAAGGAAACAATAGGCAATGGTAGGAGGCAACTACCCATCCCCTATAGCCTAACCAGCACAAGAAAACAAATTCTTTAAAAAAAACATAAAATTGAAAAATAGAATGGTGTGGTGGGGCCACAAGGATCCCCACACCCTTTTACACCAACCCTAAACCTAGAATAGCCTCACTAAAAAGTAAAAAACAGAAAAAAAACTCATAGTGCCATTTTCCAAATTGTTAAAAAGAAGACAAAAAAAAGAAAACTGCTGTCAGAAGAGAAGAGAACAACAGTGGGAAGAAGGCAAGAGAGTGTCAAATCTACCTCATTGAGGGAAGTTTACTATATATTGTTCATTCGTTCAAATTTCTTTGCATTTTTTTTTTGTTTCTTTTCAAAGTTCCAAACACTTAGGGAAGGCATTTTTATTGTTTTTGTTTTATGTTTGCACTTGCAGTTGTGTTTTAAATTTCCAACAAAATGATAAATGAGCAGCAGTGAGGGTAGTCAGAGTAAAGAGGTTCAAATTCAACAAAAAAAGCCATAGAAGTAATATTAGGGATTCTTCTAGGAGTGGGAATGTTGTAAGCACTATGGATTCAAATAATCCATTAGAATACCCTTCTAAACTCCTCAAAACCTATGCAAAAGACCAATTAAATTCAAAAAAGAGCTCTTTTACAATATGCAAAACGCCTTAAAGGAAGATATGAAAAAAAATCAATAAATAAGGCAATACCAATAGAACTATGCAGCTTGGTAAGCAATTTCCTACCCAAACTAGAGATGGTGAGAGTCAAAGGGGAGAGAGTTCTATGAAGGGAAAGAAAAGGGCTACAATTATTGCAAGGATGTTTAATATGCACTCACAAGAGGTCGTTGAGTCTTCTAATGCTAAATTTTTCTTTGCCCATGCCATATCATTTCATGTGGCGTGTTCTTCCTATTTCAAACAAATGTTCAATGAAGCAATTGTTGTTACCCTCTCATTTGCCCCCTAAAGAACATAAGCTACACACCGCCCTCCTTGAAAGAGAGTATTGTAAAGTGAGTGCAGCAATAGAGGAAAAGACGCAAACTTGGATAAGGGATGCCTGCTCTATCATCAGAGATGGGTAAACCAATATTAAACATTGAACACTCATCAATAGCATTGTCACATGTCCAACTAGCTTTTATTTTCTTAGAGCTATTGATTGTTCAAAGAAGATTTCCAATAATAGATTTTGAAGGATACCATAGAAGAGATCGGGCCCTCTAATGTTGTATAAGTGTGTAATATCCACCACAATTTTTTTTATTTTTGCAATGGTTAGCATTAGCCAAAATAACAATAAGTAATTGAAATAAGCTACCATCTACTTTCTAATCACCCAGATCCCGAGGTGGGCAAGGTGAGAGCATACGGTGGCAAGGTGTACATTGCAATAATTGAAAGCAACCACTTGTTCAATGGGGTGAGTGACAATACATTGCAATTGATAAGCAACAACTTGTTTAGTGGGGTGAGTGATAAGAAATCATCACCTAAATCAATTACCTTCCACTTTTTGATCACCCAAATCCCAATGTGGGCAAGGTGAGAGCATATGGTGGCAAGGCTTACAAAATGAAGTAAACCACTTGTTCAATGGGGTAAGTATGAAACCTCCAAAACATGAAACGAAACATCCACTTATTGAGCGGGAATTACATGAAACTAGAAAGAGATCATTTGCTTATTCAGTAGGAAATAGAGGAACAACTTATTTAGTGGGGTTAGCATCAAAACCAAAGATGAGAAAATCACTGAATGGTACTATGAAATCAATGTTACAACATGAGCTCGATATAATGATAATAACAAGTACATCCAGCTGCTAAGGCTACCAAATAATGTAGGTTATGAAGTAAGCAATCCCCACATGAACTCCCAACATGAAACAAGATATCCCCAACAACGTATTATCAAATATAACTCATGAAATGACCCCCAAAGGACTGTATCAGGTCTGGAAAGTTGCTGCAGCAGGTCTGAAAATGACAGTTGCAGGTCTGATATGACTTCAAACAGCAGGCTATGTGTTGTGACCTTTTCACACATCGCCCCATTCAAATGGGGACCCCCTAATTTTGCTCCATTCTAGTCTTTTGGCTTGGGTTTTTCTCTCTCTCTCTCTTTTTTGTCTCTTTCCTGATGTCTCCCTTTTGAGGATTGTGCCCGTCTTTCAGCTTAAGCGTGAAATTGACCAAGTCTGAAAATTAGGGTTTCATCTTTCCTGGTCAGTCCAAGGTCGAACGAGGTGAGTAAATTGAAAATTGAGCTTAACATTGTTGTCAGTATGCTTCTAGCAGGCTCTCAGCAAGTTTTCATCAAATTCCAGGTACTTACTATTTTTAGTAAGTGTGCAATTATGGGCAATCCTACAGCATTCTTGAAATTCCAACAGTCACGCTGCGTCCACAACACATCAAGCTGTTCGCGTGCAAAATTTGAGCCGAAACGGACAACTTTCTATTTTTAGCAGTTCAGCTTCAGCGGCAGATTTTAGGGCCTATATGCAGAGTTTTTCAACGCATGTCTGGAGATTCCTTCTGGGTTTTCTGAGACCTTCGCGATGGTGCGACATGCAAAGCCAGATAACAACTTTTAGAATTCAGTCTTCCGGGGCTATTTTTAGGGTTTCATGTCAGGGTTTTCTTTGCATGTCTTCATATTCTTTATGGGTTTTTCGAGAGCTTCGCAATGATGTGACATGCAAATGGAGATGATCACTCAGTAAGGAACTTACTGGTGCGTCCCGACAGCCGCTTCCCAGCACTTCAGAATCACGAGCTGATCGCAATGCAGCAGAAACGAGAACAAATGGAGATCATTTGATACGCATGCAGAGCAAATCAGGGTTTCCAACTTCGAGGCCTGAAAAGAAGGGCAAAAGGTCAGAATTTTCGAAAACCGGTGTAAACCACCGCGATCAGCATTCTTCAAGCTATCTGCTAGTAAAATTTGAGATCAAACGGAGCACTTACTATTTATAGTAAGTCGTTTTGGAAACAGGATAAAAATAGCAAATCAGTTGCATGCGCTGAGGTCAGCAGAAAGGTCACGTGGTGAGGAGCACGTCATTCAAATTTCAAGTCAATCGGAGCTATGGAGGTATCAGAAGCAAGCGGTTACTATAAATAGCAAATCACCTTCAGAAATGGGCTAAAATAGCAGGCCAACCCGAAATAGCAGTATCGACGGGTTGATGAAGTCATGAGGATCCAGCGCTCAAAATTTCAAATCGTTCTGAGCTTCAAAGATGCAAAAATCGAGAGACTTACTATAAATAGCAAGGCATGGAGAGGCTGGCAGAGGTCAGGAAAAATGGCTAAGGCACGAATTTCATCCTGCAGCACCCAGGAAATGCGCCCTCTTCACAGGCATAAAATGGAAATTTTTCTAAGTGTTGGTAAAATCCTCCTCCACCTTCAAAATGCGCCCAAGGAAGAGCTCAAGCCAAACATGAAAATTCTCTAAGTGTCAAGTTCATCCTCCACCATAGGTGAAATGCGCCCTCAAGGTATTGGAAGCATAAAAAAATTTCTAAGTAGTGAGGATATCCTCCACCCCCTTTGAAATGCGCCAAGTTTAAGAATAAGTCAAAGGTGGTCAAGGCGTGGTAAATTTTCATCCTCCATCACCTAGCAAATGCGCCCGGCCACTAGCATGTTCAAATGCGCCCATGTTTGAGAAGCTAGGGAAGAAAGTCAGCAAGTCAAAGTTGGGCGTAGGAAACTTCATCCACCTCCCATGCTTGAATGCGCCCAAATGAGGGCATGTAAGGACAAAATAGGGGAGCCCAAAGGCCACAAGGTGGCGTTGAATGTGTTTCATCCCTCATGACCTCCAAATGCGCCCATGTTTTAAGCTTCATCCACGTCACTATGTGAAATGCGCCCACCTCTCAAGGAGGTCAAAGAAGTCAACAATTTTCGTCCTTCATGAGGTGCAAAATGCGCCCAAAACAGAGCATGTGAAGACAAAAGTTTTTAAGTTTCCTTGACCCCAACACATATACGCCTAAGGAAAAGATAACGCCTATGTGGCATATGAGATTTTTCTAAGTGTTGGAAATTCTTGTTGACTCCCTTGAATGTGCCTAACTTGAAGAGAGGCATGGATAAAATTGATAAGTGTTTGAAAATTCCTGCAGCCCCTTGAAATGCGCCCATGCTTAAAGTCAAAGTCCACATGAGCATCTTAAACGCGCCATGAAGACAAGGTAAAGTAGAGTGGAAGGAAAGGTGATGCTAGGCGTTGAAAGTTAAAATGCCCTCCTCAAACATAAAATGCGCCCAGGGGGAGATTAAAGTTTGCTAGGCGTTGAAAATGTCCTTCATGAAGTTAGATATGCGCCTAAGGTAAAGTGTAAAAGGTGGACGGATTTAAAGAGTGCCAAGGCGTTGAAGACTCTTAATATCCTCTTGGGGTGCTAAAGGCGCCTAAAATAATAGAGGTGTGAAATAAAATGCAAGGTGATGAGTGAATATTTCCTAGGCGTTGAACGTAAAGAGGGAGATAAGTGTTGCTAGGCGTTGGAAATGCTAAGCCTATAAGGTAAAGTTGATGAATATTGCTAGATGCGCCATGCCAGGTGAAGTGAGAATGAAGGCAAATAAAATATGTTCAAGACAATTTTTCTAAGTGAGTTGAAACAAAAAAAAAAATTTCTCACCGCAGGAGGATGAAATAAAATTTTCTAAGGCAAATATTTTCTTCCTTGGAAAAGACGCCTAGACCCAAGGTGGTGGAATTTTTTCTTGAAGCACAGATGAGTTGCCAGTGATGAAGCCGGACAGTGACTAGCATTGCAGGTTGATAAAAAAATTCAAGTCGGAGCAACAAGAAATGTTCACAAGAATTGAAGAACGGGATTAAAATTGTTGAAAATATTTTTTTAAAAGGTTCAAAATTCAAGAAAATCAAATGAACCCGTTCATTGTGCACCCATGAGTTCGACGAGTTCTAAAGAAAATTTTCTTCTGGGTATTGGAGATTATCGATGAGGAGTTGATTTTAAAGTCTTCCATGCTTCACTGCGGCCTTCAGGATGAAGATTTTGATGGGCACTGGATTGATGAGTTTTCTTAAGGGAAATTTGAAAATTTTCTAAGGCAAAATGAAGAAAATGTGTTTTCAAGGTGAAATCCTCCAGACGATGAATTTGAAAGGAACTGCCTAAGTGAATTTGCTCAAGTTCTTCGTGAAGATAATTTTCTTGAACCGGAGATGAATAAAATCAAAATCGTCAATAACCCAGCTAATGAAATGAATTTCTCAATGATGATACGCCCTTGAGAAAGATGGGTTGAGAATTTGGCTAAGGCATGAAGAATCATGCAGAAGGATGAAGTTGACTAGGAAAAACGATGAGCCCTTGAAGATCAAAGTGTGAAAATCAGGTAAGTAAGGTGAATTTATATTATGAAGTGTTCTAATACCCTTCTCCTTGCTTGTTTTGCAGGAGGAACGTCGAGACCAAGCGGTAATGACTTAAGGTGATGAAGAAAGTAGTTCAAGATGATAAATCACGAAGGAAGAAAGTTGCAAGAAAATGGCTAAGTGTTGAGACTTAGTATAACTCAAGTGACAAAGAATGGAAGCTCGAGCAAAGTTGAAGAACAACATCAAGAAGAAGATCGAGAACAGTATGAACGCGTCTACAAACGGGAATCTTCTAGAAGATGGTGGACATTAATGGCTCATTTATTACCCCACTCCTCTTGGTGGCGGTTTTTAGGGTGAATCTTGTTTAGGGCTGAGGTGGCACAATCTGGGCCATCCAGCCAATTGTAATCTGAGTTGTCCGTTGGACTTGGCCAACTATAAAAGGGGGAGTCCCCCTCATTTGTACCTCATTAGATTAGAAGTAGAAGTTAGATAGTAGAGATTAGAATAGAGAGACAGCTAGGCGATAGCTTAGAGTAACTTAGTATAGATTGATAGTGTAGTTTGAAGAAGAGGGAAAGTTTTCCCTTCGAAAACTTTGTAAGAAATTGTTGTGAACACTCTCTCGATAAAAGAGTTTTTCATTGATGGTGAATTTCGTCTTTGTTGTGAGTAGCTAGCAAGGTTTCTTCGTCCTTCCGATTCAGATGGTAGCGTAAAATAGTTCAAAGTTGTATAATTTTCATTCTATGCAAGTAGATGTTAGCTGTGAAATGTGGTGTTTGATCTAAGCAACTTCATCTATCCATACCACTAGTGTATTTGCTGATGGTGAATGCGCCTTGTGTGGTCAACTGGAAACATTTGGGCCTAACTTCAATCACAGTTTGAATGGTGGTATGCGTCGTTGTGATGGTATCTTCATGTCAAATGGTGGTTTGAACATCTTTAGTCATCTCCCCTGAAGATTGCACCGACTCTGTGGAAGCTGTCCGAGGCGAGGCAAAGCGAAGTTTGGTTGAAGTTTGCTGAAGTTGATCGCCATGTCCCACGCCTTAGAGTAGATTAGAGCCTTCTTAACCCTGCACCATTTCAATTCAGTACTTTCTGGTTAAAATAGGAAACCCGCGCTTCATAGACAAACCTTTCGAGCATTTGAATTCCTTTCTCCGCTACCAAACAATTCCGTAAGTCCCCTTGAAATACCAGCAAATCACATCGAGCCAACTGAGCCTATTCACATTAAAAGAACCTTGGAGTTGAACGCATGAACTTTCTTGCAATCTTAGCATGCAGAATACTTTGATCAAGAGAGAGTAGGGTAGCCGTTGGCGACTTTATTCTGCGTTGGTGCGGTCACAAAAAACACATCAACAGAATTGGCGCTAGAAGGAGGGCCTCCCAAGTTCTTTTGCAGCTGACAAGTGCGTTCAAGCAAAGAAGGGATTTTCATTCAAAAAGAAATTCATTGGAGAAGAAATTATCATGAGTCAAGATGGTGCTACCGCATGGAGAGATGTTTCCAGTGTTGCAGCCTAATTTGGGATTCAACGACGATCAAGAAGACATCCTCTCGGGCTTGAATAATCTTGCTTGGAAGACAAAGGAGAGCTACGCTCAGTATATGCGAACTTGCTTTGTATTGGAAGAGGAAGAAGAGAAGGCTATTGAGATTCAAGTTGCAAGTGAAAGAGATTTGCTAAATCAAAGACACCCACTCGCTCCTGTTCCTCACCGTCAGTAGTCAGCTACATCCTGGATCGTATCAATTCATTCTCGCCCGATAAGTTGAAAAGAATTTTGAGGTCCACGCCAATTTCATCCAAAGACTTTGTGGAGTTAGACTTGCCTACTCGAGCAAGGAAGAAGAAAGAAATCCATTCAAGTAAAGAAGTTGAGTCAAGCGAAGAAGTATTTTCAAACGAAGAAGTTCAGTCTAGTGAAGAAAGCGGAGAAGAGATTTCAAGTTTGTTCCGAACTCCACCAAGTGCTTCAAGGTTTGCGCAGCCAAAAGCAGTTCAAGTTTCCACACCAGTGTTTGTTCAGCAACCAGTTCAGGCTACCACACCTCAACAACAACAAACAACCCCAGTAATTGTATACCAAAGGCGGCAGCCAATTCAAGCAATGGCTCAACCAGGAGGTCAACCAGGAGGTCAACCAGCTCCAAATGGCGCTACTTGGCCAGTTACTAATCCGTCCCCTCTCGAGTTTGCTAATTATCACGACATGCCGAAGAATCTGAAGCATTTCTCCACTAAGTATCAAGTCAATGACCCAAATCATACTGCTGAGGATCACATCAAAATGTTCGAGGATCATTTATGAAATAGACAAATTGCATACGCGAATGTAGCTTGCAAATTGTTCCCGTATTCCTTGGGAGAAGAAGCACACTTCTGGTTCATACATTTGCCAGTTGGGTCCATAAGAACATGGGAGCAGATGAAAGAAGCTTTCATTGGAAAGTTTGGTATTCCGATTACCCCAGTAGAGCTCTTCCACCAATTCACAGAGGTGAGAAGACAAGACAAAGAACCTATCCACGCCTTCAACAATAGATTCCAGAAAGCTCTCACAAGGCTACGTACCCCATACGTTGTTCCCGATGCTAGGGAAAACTATTATGCAGCCTTGGACCCATTGACCGCAATGTTTGTGAGACAAGCTCCTCCCATTCCGGCAGATATGAACCAAGCATATGCAAAGGCTGTGGAAGTAAGTCAAAATATGGGACAAAACATAACTGGGCCTTCTTTGTACACTGGCTTGGCCACCATGAACAATCAGATGCAGACACTTAGTCCGGCATGGAATCAGCAAATTCCGGCGTTAAATCCAGTTCCGCAACCAGCTTATCATGTTACACCACCATCTGATCAATTGGTTCTCCATCCTAGGATACCTTTATCCCAGACTCCAGCAACGTAGCCTGTCTATCTCCAGAATACAGTACCAGCAGCAAGGACACAAGAAGAGAAAGACGAAATGAAAGAATTAGTAGAACAAATGAAGAGGCTGTCATCTGAGGTGACTCACCTCATAAATCAAAATAATCAAATGCAATCTATGTTGAAGAATTATCAGGCACATCCAGGTGCCAATCGAGGATACCAAAATAATCCTCAACACCATCAAGATGCCCATCAAGGACATGGCCATGACAACAGTCATTGGTATCAAAGTAACAATCAAGGATATCAGAAGAGGTCCTAGAATACTGGACCCAACAACGGAGGTGTGCCTTCACCATTAGATAATCCACCACCTCTAGAGAACCGTCCCACGGACAGAGTATTTTTGGCAGAAGCTGCTATGTCGGGATGGTGTCGACTCCATAATACAAGTCAGCACTCAGAGTTACAGTGCCACGAATTTCAAGTAGCTGCTGATATTTTCAAAGGAGAAGTAAAAAGCACGGAGGGTACTGAGAATCCTCCAACTACTGGATATGAGATTGTCCCAGTACAAAGATATGACCAAGCTTTAATTCTAGAAGAAGTTAATGTCATGTCTGAATATCAAAGTTACGCGCCATCAGTAGTTAATCATAGATTTCCACCAGAGTCGGCAAATGGTCCTGTGGGGGCGCCAGATGATCAAGTTGAAGAAGCTCAAGTTTATTCAGAGGCTCAAGTATATTCGGAAGTTCAGGATGGTTATTCAAAAGAGCCTTTTGGTCAAGACAATTATATCTACCCACCTCTCAACAACAGTGTTTTAGTGGAAGGGAGAAGAGAGGTGCAAGCATTTCAAACTTCCGGAGGAGCAGCACCCAAAGTATACCAGAGGACCTATCATCAGAAGGAGCCTCTGACGTCTTCAATCCCTCCAAATAATTTCTCAACTCCACCTAATCCAAACGCGAGCAACAATCCGAATGTGCCTCGGGATTCTCCAGAATACAGGCAACAAAATGTGATGCAGAATAGAAATGGACAGTAGAGCGCCCAGCAGCCGGTCCACTTAATGCCAAGACCACAGAAAGAAAATCTTCCAAGAGATGATATGAGAAGGCTAAGCTCCTATGTGCTAGACGAAGTAAAGAAGATAAAGGTCAGTCTTCCCTTGTATGAGTTAATGAAGATTTCAGAAGTCAGAGACACAATCCTGGGAAGTCTATATGAAACACCCACGGTAAAGAATACACCTCAGGAAGCACCTAGTTCATCAAGGAATCCTCCAATAAACGTACAGTCTCGTCCCACACAGAGCGCGAATATGGTAGAAGAGGTGTCTAATGCGCCGTTCAACACTTGGGAGACTCCACAACAGTCTCAAGGTTTTGTGGGAATGGTACAAGGATCTTCAAGTGAACCTGAGAAGCCAAAAGTTGAAGACAAAAGAAGAGTTAGATTCAATTTGCCTACAGAGCAAAAGCAAGAGCAAACACAGAGGGTTACCCGTGATAATCAAGTTCCACAACGGGATGAGAAGAATGAGAGGAAGAATATTATACCCGAGGAAAGGAAGAAACCAGTGGTATTTTACTAGAGGAAGGATGAGCCCGCCCCATTCCTGGTGTCAGTTAGAATCTTTGGAAAATTATTGCACAATTGTTTGATTGACTCCGGTGCTTCGAGCAACGTCATGCCGTTGAAGGTGTGTCAGAGATTGGGTATAGTGCCACTTCAAACTACCAAGAAGGTGACTCAGCTAGACAAGACTGAGGTTCCAGTGGTCGAAGAATTGAATAACATCCATATGCAGTTGTCAGCTGACCCCCGAATTCAAAGCTGCATTGACATATCAGTAGTTGATATACCGGATGGGTATGGCATGTTGCTGAGCAGAGACTAGGCCAGAAAGTTAAATGGATACATTGCAACTGATTTTTCCCGCATGTGGCTTCCATGGAGAGGAGTCCCGAATCAAATTAAGATCGAAAGCACACCAAGGCTTAAATTAATGATCACTGAGTACGGTGAAGGGAATGAAATAATGTTTGTAGAGACTGATTTAGGCTCATATAGGCCTATCAAGCAAGAAGTATTGATGCTGCAAAGCCCAAGTGAGGGGAAATGTTTAGAAGACACCACCACTTCCACCGAAGTGTTGATTGAAAGTGACTCAAGTGATAGTGAAGGTGGAGGAACATTTGAAAACTTCAGAGATTTTGTCATGAACAGTGTAAAACAAGAAACAGAGTTGGGTAAAGATGCCTCTATTAAGAATTTGCTGCTCCCCAACTGGTGCAGAATACATGAGGCTTTTCATTCCGAGATCACTTGTGCCATGTGTAAAGTGGCACTAGAGCAAGTTGCAAGGCTCATCCAACAGACTTCATTGCAAGAAAAATATCAGAAGATGAATGAAGAAAACAGTGTTTTAATAAAAGAACTTGAAGAAGATGATAAAATTCAGTCGGAGATTGAAGAAAAAGTTATAGAGGTATGCAATCAAGAGGACATACATGTTCAATCTCCCAGCACTCTTACAGAGAATCAAGTATGGACTTTGAGGTTCGATGGATCAAAGTCGAAGAAGGGCAACAGAGCAGGGTTTGAATTGGTTAGCCCAACAGGAGAAGCTTATTTGGGTGCCTACAGGCTCCATTTTTCATGCACCAATAATGTTACAGAATATGAATCCTTAATTCATGGATTGCTCCTTGCCATTCAGAAGGGAGCCAAGATCGTACACGCCATAGGAGATTCTGACATCGTGGTTCGCCAAGTGAGAAAGCAGTTTGCTTGTCATGACAAGAGATTGAGCTGCTATCGCAATAGAGTCTGGGACCTCATAGAAAGCTTTGATGCGTTCAATATAAAGCAAGTTTACAAATCCAAGAACACCGTTGCAAACTCTTTAGCACAAGCTGCCAGTTCTTTGGAACCATTAGCAATGGAAGGGTTGAAGAAGTTTACAGTAGAATTGGTTTCAACACCAGCCATCCCCGACAACATAAAGAACTTTCAGGTGTTCGATGATGATAAACAAATTTTGGATTTTCTCACATGCTCAGGCGTGTTTGAGGCACAGATCATAGATGAAGAAGAGACTGAGGAAGCGGAATACGACACAGAAGGAATCCTGAATTTGAAGACCAATGTCATTCCAAGAGGAATGGTTGAATTAGAGAGGCTGTTTGATACTAATAAATTGAGCAGAAATCAAAGCACTCAAGGCAATGATTGTGAAGCTATTAATCTAGGAACAGACAAACAAATGAAAAACGTTTTTATTGGGAAGGTTTGCACACCAGAAGAGAAAGAAGGCATCTTGAAAGTCATGAAAGAATTTCCAGAGGTGATAGCCTGGGGATATGAAGATTTGAAGACATATGATACATCATTGATTACCCATACAATACCACTGAAGCCAGGCAGTAAGCCATTCAAACAAAGGCAGAGGCCCGTGAATCCATTGTTAGAGCCATTGATTTATCAGGAAGTCAAGAAGCTTCTTTCTGTCCGTATTATTTTTCCAGTGAGGCACTCTACGTGGGTCACCAATCTTGTTCCAGTCAGAAAGAAGAACGGGGAAATAAGGTTATGCGTAGACTTCCGCAATCTGAACAGAGCCTCTGAAAAAGATAATTATCCCTTGCCTTCGTTAGATGAAGTATTGCAAATAGTGAATGGTTCGCAAATGATGTCCTTCTTGGACGGGTATTCAGGATACAACCAAGTGATGGTGGAACAAGAAGATAGATTGAAGACAGCGTTCACCACAAAATGGGGAATTTCGCATACAGAAGAATGCCTTTCAGTTTGATTAACGCAGGAGCCACTTTCCAGCGAGCTATGGATATCGCCTTTCGAGACCTTGTCGGAAAGTGCATAATTATTTACATGGATGACTTGACCGTGTTCTCAAAGAAAAGAGACCATGTTGAAGATTTAAGGAAGATATTCCAGAGATGCAAAAGATTTGGTGTCTCTCCGAATGCTAAGAAATGTATATTTGGCGTCACCGAAGGTAAGTTGTTAGGTCAAGTCATTTCAGAGAAGGGTATATCAATTGACCCCGAGCGTATTGAAGCTATCTCAAGGATTGGCTTGCCAGGTAGTCAGAAAGAATTGAGATCATTCTTCGGTAAGATCAATTTTGTAAGAAAGTTTATAACTGGATTTGCTGAGATAGTGAGGCCACTGAATGAGATGCTAAAGAAGGATGCAAAGGTCGAGTGGACTCCATAGACCAAGAAGGCTTTTGATGAGATTAAGCAAGCTATAGTGGACGCTCCAGTGTTGGTTAGTCCAGATTACACAAAGCCTTTCTATCTGTATTCGTTTGCCTCAGAGCACACCTGTGCAGCGGTGTTGACCCAAAGAACTGAGGAAAAGGACGAACACCCAATTGCTTTTATCAGTGCACCTTTGAAAGAAGCAGAGTTAAGGTATCCAAGCATTGAAAAGCAAGTGTACGCTTTAGTAAAGGCTGTCAAGAAATTCAATCATTATATCTTGAGAAGCAAGGTTCACGCAATAGTTCCTGACGCCACAGTGAAAACTTTGCTGATGCAAAATGAGTTAGGAGAAAGAAGAGGTAAGTGGGTCGCCACTTTACAAGAATACGATATAGAAATACAGCCTATGAAGTTGGTCCGAGGACAGGCTTTGGCTCAGACGATCGCAATGGTTGGTCTAGAATTAGTACAACAAACATATGTATTGGAGGAAGTGTCTCCCGGAGAATGGTACGACGACACAATTTATTACTTGCTGAATCACAGATGTCCTTGCCACCTGAATCCAGTACAACGAAGAGCTTTAAGGATGAGAAGTCAAAGATTTATGCTCCAAGGATCAGTTCTTTATAGAAGGAACTATGAAGGGATTTATTTGAGATGTGTAGGAAGACAAGAAGCAAAACAGTTAATGGAGCACTTCCACGAGAAGTTTGGGACTGGACACGGAGGAAGTTTGGCCACAGCCCATCAGATCCTGAGGGCTGGATACTATTGGCCCACGCTTTTCAAAGATACATATGAGCACGTGAAAGCTTGTCACATCTGTCAAGCGGCAACAAATAGAGGAAGGCATCCCGCTATGCCTTTGCAACCAGTGATTGAGGTTAGACCGTTTGCAAAATGGGGATTGGACTTTATTGGGATGATTAACCCACCGTAATCAGGACAACACAGATATATTTTGACAGCAACAGACTACTGCACCAAATGGACAGAAGCTCAGGCTTTGAAGCAGTGCACGTCAGATATGGTCATCAGGTTCCTTGAGGAGAACATTGTGACAAGATTTGGATGCCCCCATGTCCTGATCAGCGATAACGGCTCAGCCTTTTCTTCGCTGAAGTTTTCCAATTGGGCCTTTGAATATGGAATTACACTGAAGTTTTCCTCTAATTATTATCCACAGGGGAACGGACTAGCAGAGTCCACAAATAAGAATTTATTGAATGCCATTAAGAAGTTGCTGGATAAGAATCCGAAAGATTGGCACACACAGCTGAGGTTTGCTCTATGGGCAAACCGGATAAGAACAAAGAGTTCCTTGGGGACATCTCCATACCACCTGGTCTACGGACAAGATCCAATTTTTCCAGTACAGCTGAGGATACCAACTCTCCAGTTCATTCAAGAATACCTCGAAGGGGAGGATCAAGTTCAAACAAGATTGTCTCAGTTGATGCACTTAGAAGAGAAAAGAGATGAAGCGCTTGAAAATTTGGCAAAACACCAAGCAGTGGTGAAAAGATGGTTTGATAAACAAGCTAAGATCAAGTCTTTCCGGATTTCTGACTTGGTTTTATACTGGGACAAGGCCCACGAGAAGAAAGGAGATCACGACAAGTTCGATAAACTGTGGTTGGGTCCATATTAGATTTCTGAAATCCTTGGAGATAATGCATTTAGATTGCGTACACTGACAGGAGAGAATGTCCCGTTGCCCGTCAACGGACAATTCCTCAAGCATTATTTTCAGTCCTAGGTTCTCTCCGAGAGCTTGCTTTGTAATATAGTTAGATTAGGTTTGCTTTCCCGTTCGTTTGCTTTCCCGTTGCTTTCCTATTTTCCTTTGTTTTGGTTTGTTGCCCTTTGGGTTTTTGACTTGGCGTTTCCATCCCTTGAGTTGTCCGCTCAAGTGGTTTTGGTTTGGAATGGGCAAGGATTTTAGGGTTTCCCGTTGCGAAGGGGGTGATGATGGTTTTAATCTCCACAACATGGTTTCTTTCCGCTGGAATTTGTGCAAATTTTTGAAAGGACTAAGGTTGTTTTCCTCTTGTCATCATCCAGTTAGCGATTGAACTCGTCTCGGGAGGTTAACCCGTTATTGTGTCTTCACACACGAGTCTAAAGGCCTAAAAAATCTTACCTATCTCCATTCTAGGTCATTTTGGTTTCTTGGGAAAGGTTTTGGCAGGTGAAAATCTTACATCTTGCTTCAGCGCCACTACAATTCTCAAACCCATTGGAGGCTTCATTGCCTGCCAGCCAATTGAGGAATTGACGGAGAAATCAAATGAAGAAAAGAAAATGTGCTTAAAAGAAATATCTGGAAAGAAAATAAAAGAGTGAAAAGTGAAAGAAAAATATCATGAAATATTGGTTTTGGGAACATACGAGTAACTCCACTGGGGCTATGGACGCCCGGCCGGCAGTGGAGCAATATTCGTGAGAATTGTAGCGACAACCTCGTCAGGGCTATGGACGCCTGACTAGCAACGAGGCGATGTCCAGGATGCTTTTGAAGTTAAGATACTTATATAACTTGTTGCGGCCAATTCCGGAAGTCGATATGGTTTAGAGATGGAACGAATGCACACACTCACAGGGTCTTAGATGAGAGTGTTCTGATCCAATATCGGATTCTTCTCCCTTTTCAGTAAGTGTCCTTTTGTATGATGGTTCGAGGAAGATTAACCAAGGTTCAATTCTTAAAGTGTTTTTCAACACTTTCCTGTGGAGTCGCCAGATGTTGACCTTTTCACACATCGCCCCATTCAAATGGGGACCCCCTAATTTTGCTCCATTCTGGTCTTTTGGCTTGGGTTTTTCTCTCTCTCTCTCTCTCTCTCTTTTTCTGTCTCTTTCCTGATGTCTCCCTTTTGAGGATTGTGCCCGTCTTTGAGCTTAAGCGTGAAATTGACCAAGTCTGAAAATTAGGGTTTCATCTTTCCTGGTTAGTCCAAGGTCGAACGAGGTGAGTAAATTGAAAATTGAGCTTAACATTGTTGTCAGTATGCTTCCAGCAGGCTCTCAACAAGTTTTCATCAAATTCCGGGTACTTACTATTTTTAGTAAGTGTGCAATTATGGGCAATCCTTCAGCATTCTTGAAATTCCAACAGTCACGCTGCGTCCAAAACACATCAAGCTGTTCGCATGCAAAATTTGAGCTGAAACGGACAACTTTCTATTTTTAGTAGTTCAGCTTCAGGGGCAGATTTCAAGGCCTATATGCAGAGTTTTTCAAAGCATGTCTAGAGATTCCTTCTGGGTTTTCTGAGACCTTCGCGATGGTGCGACATGCAAAGTGAGACAACGACTTTCAAAATTCAGTCTTCCGGGGCTATTTTTAGGGTTTGCATGTTAGGGTTTTTTTTGCATGTCTGCATATTCTTTATGGGTTTTTCGAGAGCTTCGCAGTGATGTGACATGCAAATGGAGATGATCACTCAGTAAGGAACTTGTTGTGACCTTTTTAACACATCACCCCATTCAAAATGGGGACCCCTAATTTTTGCTCCATTCTGGTCTTTGGCTTTGGTTTTTCTCTCTCCGCCTGTCTCTTTCTCCTGGTCTGCCTTTTGGGGATGCATCTGTCATTAAGCTTAAACGCGAAAGTTTTGGCCAAGTCTGAAAATTAGGGTTCTGAGTCTTTTGGTCAATTCAAGGTTGAACGAGGTGAATAACTTGAAATCTGAGCTTAACATTGTTGTCAGTGTGCTTCCAGCAGGCTCTCTACAGATTTCCATCGAATTCTGAGTACTTACTATTTTTAGTAAGTATGAAATTACATGCAATTTGTCAGCATTTTTGAAATTCCGACTGTCACACGGCATTCAGAGCATATCAAGCTACTCACAAGTTAAATTTGAGCGAAAACAGACTACTTACTATTTTTAGCAGTCCAGCTTCCGGGACAAATTTCAGGGCTCAGATGCAGAGTTTTTCTTTGCATGTCTGCGTATTCCTTCTGGGTTTTTCAAGACCTTCGCGATGATATAACATGCAAGACGAGACGACCACTTTCAGAATTCAGCCTTCCAAGGCTATTTTTAGGGTTTGCATGTCAGGGTTTCTTTTGCATGTCGGGTGATTCCTGATGGGTTTTTCGAAAGCTTCGCGATGGTGTGACATGCAAATGAAGATAACCACTCAGTAAGGAACTTGCTATTTTTAGCAGGTATGTCCCGGCCGCCGCTTCCCAGCAGTTCAGAATCACAAGCTGATCGCAATGCCATAGAAACGAAGAGAAACGGAGATCATTTGATACGCATGCAAAGCGAATTAGGGTTTTCAGCTTCAGAGCCCAAAAATAGGCGTAAAAAGTCAGAATTTTTGAAAACCGGTGTAAACCACCGCGATCAGTATCCTTCAAGCTGTCTGCTGGTGAAATTTCGAGTCAAACGGAGCACTTACTATTTATAGTAAGTCAATTTGGAAAGTGGCTAAAAATAGCAAGTCAAGTGCATGCGTTGATGTCGACAGGCAGGTCACGTGGTGAGGAGCACCTCATTCAAATTTCAAGTCAATTGGAGTAGTGGAACTATCAGAAGCAAGCAATTACTATTTATAGTAAATCATCTCCGGAAACGTGCTAAAAATAGCAGGGTGATTAAAAGTGGCAGTGTCGGCAGGACAACGAGGTCAGGGGGATGTAGTGTGCAAATTTTTCTGAGCTTCAGAGATGCAAAATCAGAGAACTTACTATAAATAGCAGGGCATGGAGGAGCAGGAAGAAAGAAAGACAAACACCTAAGTGTTGAAAATATCCTCTTGCCACCCCAAAATGCGCCCTCATCCAGCTGGCATGTGATAAAAAATTTTCTAAGCGATGAAGATATCCTGCTCATACCTCCAAATGCGCCCATGCTTGAGAAGTTGACAAAAAGTCAAGAAAAATGGCTAAGTCCGGGAAAATCCTTCAGCATAGGTAAAATGCGCCCACCTTGAAGACAAGTTGCTAAAAATTCTCTAAGTTATAAACTCGTCCTGCAGCCTATGCAAAATGCGCCCAAAAGGAAGGAGGTCAAAGGGAAGTCAACAAGTTCATCCTTCTCAGGGGGTAAAATGCGCCCAAGTTGTAAGTGGTCAAAGGAAGTCAACGAGTTTTATCCTCCTCCCATGCCAAAATGCGCCCAAAGGGAAATTGATAGAAGTTGAAAAAATTTCTAAGTGTCGGATATCCTCCTCACCCCTCTAAATGCGCCCATCCTCCTCCTAGGTGGAAATGCGCCAAGTTTAGAAGAAGTCAAAGGGGGTCAAAGATTTCCATCCTCCTTACATGCTCAAATGCGCCCAAATCATGCCATGTGAGGACAAAAATAAGAAGCTGAAAAGTCACTAGCTGAGGCATGGTAAAAGTTATCCTTCTCATCATGCAAAATGCGCCCACATTTGAAGTCAACAAGTCAACAAGGGAAGGCGTTAGAAAGTTATTCTCCTCTACATGTTAATATGCACCCTCATGCAAGGTAGAAATGTTTTAAAAAAAAAATTTCTAAGTGTAGGATATTCCCCACTACCTTCCATATGCGCCCATGTTTTAAACTTTATCCTCCACACATGTTAATATGTGCCTAAAGTGAAGTATTGAGGGTGAAATGATAAATGCAAGACATTGAAATTTAACATTTTCTCCATGAAAAGTGTTAGGTGCGCCCAGGGTGGTTAATGTTATAAGGTGTTAGAAATATCCCCAAGGCATGTGAAGTGGTGAAAGTGCTAGGCATGGTGAAAGTGTGTTATACGCCTTGAGCATGAAATGAAATATAAGATGTTGTGATGATTTTTTTTTCTAAGGCGTTGGAAGTTGCCAGATGAGAAATGAAGTATGTTAGGCATGATATGTGCCTTCAAAGAAAATTTTCCAAGTGAAGCAAAATAAAATTTTCCTCACCACAGGCAAGATGATAGATAAATGAAAATTTTCTAAGGGAAAATTTTTCAAAAATGCTAAGTGATTCAAAAATTTTTCTAAGGCGTGAAGTATTTTCTCCTTTAAGAAAAATGCCTAAGTCTGGAGAGGTGATGGAATTTTCCTGAAGTCCGAGTGAAGTTGCCAGAGGTGAAGTCAGTGAATGCCAGCTGCACAGGTTGATAAATAATTTTCAAGTCAAAGCAACACAGGATGATCACGGATGAGGAACGGATTCAAATTGGCGGAATAATATTTTTCTAAGGTTTAAAAATTTAAAAATTAAATGAACCCGTTCGTTGGGTACCCATGAGTTTGGCACATTCTGAAGAAAATTTTCTTCTGGGTATTGAAGATTATCGATGAGGAAGGGATTTTAAGGTCTTCCACAGCTTGTCGAGGATTCTGGGATGAATATTTTGATGGGCACCGGATTGATGAGTTTTCCTAAGAGAAATTTGAAAATTTTCTAAGGCAAATGTGAAGAAAATGTGTTTTCAAGGTGAAATTCTCTAGATGATGAATTTGAAAGGAAGTGCCTAGGTGAACTTGATTGAATTCTTCGTGGGACTAATCTTCCAAAGCCATAGATGAATAAAATCAGGGTTGTTAGAGCTCCAACAGGTGAAATGAATTTCTTGAAGATGCAGTTGAAGTTAATTGCATGATACGCCCTTGAGGAGGATGAAGTTTGCTAGTGAAGGCAATGAACGCTTGGAGATCAAAGCATGAAAATCCTGGTAAGTGAGTTAAGTTTACATTATGAAGTGTTCTAATGCTTTTCTCCTTGCTTGTTTTGCAGGGGAAATGTTGAAGCCAGAGCACAATGACTTGAAGTGATGAAGCATGATGATATTACAACCTTCGGAGGAAGATAAAGTTACGAGTTTCAATCTCGAAGGGAGAAAGTTGCAAGAGATTGGCTAAGTGTTAGCTCAAGTGACAAAGAAGTTGAAGAACAAAAGTCAAGAAGAAGATCAAGAACAGTGTGAACGCGTCTACAAACGGAATCTTCTAGAAGGATGATGGTGGACATTATGGCTCATTTATTACCCCACTCCTCTTGGTGGCGGTTTTTAGGGCAAATCTTGTTTAGGGCTGAGGTGGCACGATTCTGGCCACTCTATTGATTGTAACCCTAGCCGTCTTTTAGGACTTGGCTAGCTATATAAAGGGGGAGTCCCCCTCATTTGTAATTCATTAGACATTAGATTTAGAGGTAGAAGCAGAGCTTAGAGAAGGAGTAGAGAGCAATTAGATAGTTGATAGTATAGTTTAGATTGAAAAGGAAGGAAAGTCTTCCCCTTGGATACTTTGTAAGAAGTTGTCATGTATGCTTTCATAATAAAAAAAAATTCATTGATGGTGAATTCTTCTTTGTTGTGAATAGTTGTTGAGGCTTCTTCGTCCTTCCAATTCACATAGCATCTTTGAAGTAGCTTAAAGTAAAGTAGTTTTCACTTTCATGCAAGTAGATGTTAGTTGTGGACTTGTGGTGTTAATTGAGGCAACTTCATTTCTATCCATACCACTAGCGGCTTGCTGACGGCAGGTCTGCCTTGTGTGGTCAACTGGAAAACTTTACAAACTTAACTTCGATTGTGATTCATGTGTTTGTATGCGTCGTTCTGATGGTGTTTACATGTTGAGTTATAATTTGAAAACCTCTTGTTACTCCCTTGAAGATTGCACCGACTTTGTGTAAGTTGTCCAACGTGAGGCGGAGCAGAGTCTGGTCGAAGTCTGTCGAGATTGATCCCACATTCCATCCTTAGATAAAAGATTAACTTCTTAGGCCCTACACCCCTTTTTAATTCAGTTCATTTCCGGTTAGGATTAGGAAACTTGTGCTCATTTGCCAAATCATTCGAATTACACGCAAAGCCCTTAGTCTACTGTCTGTTGTCAGCTATCGAACAATTGTGTAAGTCCCCTCGTGAGAACACAGCAACTCACATCAAACCAACTGAGGGTATTCTAAGTATTCGGAACCTTGGAGTTGAAAGCATGATCTTACTCGCAATCTTAGCATGTGAATACTTTGTTCAAGAGAGGATAGAGTATCCGTTGGGAAACTTTATTCTGTGTTGGTGCAGTCTCAAAAACCACGTCAACAGAACTTACTATTTTTAGCAGGTGCATCCTGGCAGCCGCTTCCCAGCACTTCAGAATCACGAGCTGATCGCAATGCAGCAGAAACGAGAACAAATGGAGATCATTTGATACGCATGTAGAGCAAATCAGGGTTTCCAGCTTCGGGGCTTGAAAAGAAGGGCAAAAGGTCAGAATTTTCGAAAACCGGTGTAAACCACCGCAATCAGCATTCTTCAAGCTATCTGCTGGTAAAATTTGAGATCAAACAGAGCACTTACTATTTATAGTAAGTCGTTTTGGAAACAGGCTAAAAATAGCAAATCAGTTGCATGCGCTGAGGTTAGCAGTAAGGTCACGTGGTGAGGAGCACGTCATTCAAATTTCAAGTCAATCGGAGCTATGGAGGTATCAGAAGCAAGCAGTTACTATAAATAGAAAATCACCTTTAGAAATGGGCTAAAATAGCAGGCCAACCCGAAATAGCAGTATCGACGGGTTGATGAAGTCATGAGGATCCAGCGCTCAAAATTTCAAATCGTTCTGAGCTTCAGAGATGCAAAAATCGAGAGACTTACTATAAATAGCAAGGCATGGAGAGGCTGGCGGAGGTCAGGAAAAATGGCTAAGGCACGAATTTCATCCTGCAGCACCCAGGAAATGCGCCCTCTTCACAGGCATAAAATGGAAATTTTTCTAAGTGTTGGTAAAATCCTCCTCCACCTTCAAAATGCGCCCAAGGAAGAGCTCAAGCCAAACATGAAAATTCTCTAAGTGTCAAGTTCATCCTCCACCATAGGTGAAATGCACCCTCAAGGTATTGGAAGCATAAAAAAATTTCTAAGTAGTGAGGATATCCTCCACCCCCTTTGAAATGCGCCAAGTGTAAGAATAAGTCAAAGGTGGTCAAGGCGTGGTAAATTTTCATCCTCCATCACCTAGCAAATGCGCCCGGCCACTAGCATGTTCAAATGCGCCCATGCTTGAGAAGCTAGGGAAGAAAGTCAACAAGTCAAAGTTGGGCGTAGGAAACTTCATCCACCTCCCATGCTTGAATGCGCCCAAATGAGGGCATGTAAGGACAAAATAGGGGAGCCCAAATGCCACAAGGTGGCGTTGAATGTGTTTCATCCCTCATGACCTCCAAATGCGCCCATGTTTTAAGCTTCATCCACCTCACTATGTGAAATGCACCCACCTCTCAAGGAGGTCAAAGAAGTCAACAATTTTCGTCCTTCATGAGGTGCAAAATGCGCCCAAAACAGAGCATGTGAAGACAAAAGTTTTCAAGTTTCCTTGACCCCACCACATATGCGCCTAAGGAAAAGATAACGCCTATGTGGCATATGAGATTTTTCTAAGTGTTGGAAATTCTTGTTGACTCCCTTGAATGCGCCTAACTTGACGAGAGGCATGAATAAAGTTGATAAGTGTTTGAAAATTCCTGCAGCCCCTTGAAATGAGCCCATGCTTAAAGTCAAAGTCCACATGAGCATCTTAAACGCGCCATGAAGACAAGGTAAAGTAGAGTGGAAGGAAAGGTGATGCTAGGCGTTGAAAGTTAAAATGCCCTCCTCAAACATGAAATGCGCCCAGGGGGAGATTAAAGTTTGCTAGGCGTTGAAAATGTCCTTCATGAA
This sequence comes from Sequoia sempervirens, assembly GCA_007258455.2. NCBI lineage: Eukaryota > Viridiplantae > Streptophyta > Pinopsida > Cupressales > Cupressaceae > Sequoia > Sequoia sempervirens. The sequence continues at coordinate 109,047 of VDFB02372343.1, read as the reverse complement.
GTGAGATATGCGCCTAAGGTAAAGTGTAAAAGGTGGACGGATTTAAAGAGTGCCAAGGCGTTGAAGACTCTTAATATCCTCTTGGGGTGCTAAAGGCGCCTAAAATAATAGAGGTGTGAAATAAAATGGAAGGTGATGAGTGAATATTTCCTAGGCGTTGAAGGTAAAGAGGGAGATAAGTGTTGCTAGGCGTTGGAAATGCTAAGCCTATAAGGTAAAGTTGATGAATATTGCTAGATGCGCCATGCCAGGTGAAGTGAGAATGAAGGCAAATAAAATATGTTCAAGACAATTTTTCTGAGTTGAAACAAAAAAAAAAATTCTCACCGCAAGAGGATGAAATAAAATTTTCTAAGGCAAATATTTTCTTCCTTGGAAAAGACGCCTAGACCCAAGGTGGTGGAATTTTTTCTTGAAGCACAGATGAGTTGCCAGTGATGAAGCCGGACAGTGACTAGCATTGCAGGTTGATAAAAAAATTCAAGTCGAAGCAACAAGAAATGTTCAAAAGAATTGAAGAACGGGATTAAAATTGTTGAAAATATTTTTTTAAAAGGTTCAAAATTCAAGAAAATCAAATGAACCCGTTCGTTGTGCACCCATGAGTTCGACGCGTTATGAAGAAAATTTTCTTCTGGGTATTGGAGATTATCGATGAGGAGTTGATTTTAAAGTCTTCCATGCTTCGCTGCGGCCTTCAGGATGAAGATTTTGATGGGCACTGGATTGATGAGTTTTCTTAAGGGAAATTTGAAAATTTTCTAAGGCAAAATGAAGAAAATGTGTTTTCAAGGTGAAATCCTCCAGACGATGAATTTGAAAGGAACTGCCTAGGTGAATTTGCTCAAGTTCTTCGTGAAGATAATTTTCTTGAACCGGAGATGAATAAAATCAAAATCGTCAATAACCCAGCTAATGAAATGAATTTCTCAATGATGATACGCCCTTGAGAAAGATGGGTTGAGAATTTGGCAAAGGCACGAAGAATCATGCAGAAGGATGAAGTTAACTAGGAAAAACAATGAGCCCTTGAAGATCAAAGCGTGAAAATCAGGTAAGGTGAATTTATATTATGAAGTGTTCTAATACCCTTCTCCTTGCTTGTTTTGCAGGAGGAACGTCGAGACCAAGCGGTAATGACTTAAGGTGATGAAGAAAGTAGTTCAAGATGATAAATCACGAAGGAAGAAAGTTGCAAGAAAATGGCTAAGTGTTGAGACTTAGTATAACTCAAGTGACAAAGAATGGAAGCTCGAGCAAAGTTGAAGAACAACATCCAGAAGAAGATCGAGAATAGTATGAACGCGTCTACAAACGGGAATCTTCTAGAAGATGGTGGACATTAATGGCTCATTTATTACCCCACTCCTCTTGGTGGCGGTTTTTAGGGTGAATCTTGTTTAGGGCTGAGGTGGCACAATCTGGGCCATCCAGCCAATTGTAATCTGAGTTGTCCGTTGGACTTGGCCAACTATAAAAGGGGGAGTCCCCCTCATTTGTACCTCATTAGATTAGAAGTAGAAGTTAGATAGTAGAGATTAGAATAGAGAGACAGCTAGGCGATAGCTTAGAGTAACTTAGTATAGATTGATAGTGTAGTTTGAAGAAGAGGGAAAGTTTTCCCTTCGAAAACTTTGTAAGAAATTGTTGTGAACACTCTCTCGATAAAAGAGTTTTTCATTGATGGTGAATTTCGTCTTTGTTGTGAGTAGCTAGCAAGGTTTCTTCGTCCTTCCGATTCAGATGGTAGCGTAAAATAGTTCAAAGTAGTATAATTTTCATTCTATGCAAGTAGATGTTCGCTGTGAAATGTGGTGTTTGATCTAAGCAACTTCATCTATCCATACCACTAGTGTATTTGCTGATGGTGAATGCGCCTTGTGTGGTCAACTGGAAACGTTTGGGCCTAACTTCAATCACAGTTTGAATGGTGGTATGCGTCGTTGTGATGGTATCTTCATGTCAAATGGTGGTTTGAACATCTTTAGTCATCTCCCCTGAAGATTGCACCGACTCTATGGAAGTTGTCCGAGGCGAGGCAAAGCGAAGTTTGGTTGAAGTTTGCTGAAGTTGATCGGCATGTCCCACGCCTTAGAGTAGATTAGAGCCTTCTTAACCCTACACCATTTCAATTCAGTACTTTCTGGTTAAAATAGGAAACCCGCGCTTCATAGACAAACCTTTCGAGCATTTGAATTCCTTTCTCCGCTGCCAAACAATTCCGTAAGTCCCCTTGAAATACCAGCAAATCACATCGAGCCAACTGAGCCTATTCGCATTAAAAGAACCTTGGAGTTGAACGCATGAAATTTCTTGCAATCTTAGCATGGAGAATACTTTGACCAAGAGAGAGTAGGGTAGCCGTTGGCGACTTTATTCTGCGTTGGTGCGGTCACAAAAAACACATCAACACTATGAAATTCTTCGAACTGTTTGCAGGTCAATAAGATGTTCAAGGCACCCCCAAATGAGACTCCAACGGGCAGATTAGAAGTAGCAGGCTAGCAGCAACCCTTACAAATCCCAAACATCAAAAACCCCAATTGTATGACCTATTGGGAGGGGCGACCAGCCCTCAAAAATCCATCTCTCCTTCAAAAATTCTGCAACTTGGTGAATCAGGTTGCCTTAGGGAGAAGAACAGTATAAGCCAACACCCACAAAAAGTTAAGCACTGATTCAATTAGCACAAGCAACTTGCTGGTACAGCCTAGGCATGGAAAAGTGCAACCAGCAAGCATGGAGCTTCAGAAAACCACTCCAAAAACACTCCCAAGCTCTGCAAAATCAGATATCACACCAAAAACATAACTAGAAAACATCAAAGGAAGCCATAACTGAAAGCAAACTGAAAACCATCACCAATAGCTCCAATGGCGACTCCTGCAATGAAGCTACACCCACGTCCAGCTAGGGAGTATCTCTCAACTCCGAAACTAGAGCAACTTTGAAGGTTGACGTCTCCAAAGCCCTTGAAGGATTCAACCCTCACTCTGACAACATTTTATTATCATCAAATAGGATAACCCAAATGAGAGCACAAGCTGGGTTTATATAGAAATTAGGGCTCCAATTTTCAAATGCTTTTTCCCTCCAAATGGGATGCCCCTCTCCAAGGGATATTTATTTTATTTTTCATTATTCTCCTCCAGTTTGGTGTCCACCTTAGGAAATACAACTCCACCTTTTAAAAACAACTTTAAGTCATCAACCTAGGCATGGGGTACAAGGAGGGGTCATGTTTGAACTTTATAACTTAAGTCATGAAAATTACCTTTTCGAAGACTTGAGTAATGGTGACTGAATAATATGCCAAAAATATCAAAACTCACCAAACTGAAACTATCAACCACTGCCAAAACTGGAAACCCCACACGGCACTACTGCCAAGACCAGGTGCCCAAAATAGCACTTATTAAAAATAGCAAACTGCTAAAAATATTAAGCGTGTCCAAACTACAAATTGGCCCCAACCAAGATGCATTGAAACTTACTAAAATAGTAAGTGTTAAAAAATAGACATTGCTTAAAATAGCAATATTGTCCACCAAGGCCCAAAAAAACCTAGAAAAAACCTAGAAAACTCTGTGCATATATTCCTGAAAGTGTTAACAAGAATCTTCCAAGAATCTTGGAACTCTCCTAGCTCATTGGGAACCTACGATAACCCCTGAAAACTGGCCAATACTCACAGAACAACATGGCATAAAAATGGGGACATTATAGTCCTCCCTCCCCAAAGATTGTTTGTCCTCAAGCAATGCCAACTCATGCACTGATTGATTCCGAATTAAACTCAATATGATTCCAAGATCCCAAAAAAGCCTAGGGGATCTATAGCTCCTCCTACTTGGAACACTGTAATGTTTGGTTTCCTACAAATGTAACCTCCTAAAGTTACCCCATAAAAAGAGAACCAATCTCCATGTGATCTTAATCAACTCCTTGGAGAATTGCTCTCCACAATCATAAACCTATGGCAACATACAAGTAAATTTGAGAAAGTTAATGCTAACTTTCTCATTTTCAACTTCCTGCACTACAACATCACTAAAAAATAATTTGTTCAAAACGTAAGTGCAAGTAAATGAATTAAAATAACAACTGATTGGTGCCTAAACACTCCTCCAACACGGATCCTAATTGCTCAAACTTGGCATCCCCTTCATCTAAAGCCATAAGTCAATCCTGCTAAGAGGCTGAATGGACTGAAAACGTGTAAACATGCAGCTTTCCAAGTCTGAAATGGTCAACTTGTGGTCTGATTTTTGCAAAATCAGCACCCAAGAAGAAGAGCAGCTGCTGCAACACTCGAAATCCTTAGCCAGAATGACATCTTTGATCATTCTCTTGGCTGGACATGTCTCCCCAAGAGTCAAAAACTCAATAACATACCAAATTTTTCTCAAGATCTCTCTCCAATCCACTTGTATGAACACAAATGGACTCATAGGATGACTGTAAAGAAAGGTAACAGCAGCATTCCTATCCCCCTTTTGGTCTGAAACCTCCCATTGTAAATTTTCTATGTTTTTGTCATTTTTTAGTTGAAACTTGCAGCCTTTGGGCATTTTATTGTAATTTTTATGTAATATATATGCACATTGACAATAAAAGCAATTAAATTTTGTTAGTTTGTTTGTTAACTCTTACGTGAAATTTGAATTCAACTCTATTGTTATGTATTAAGGTTATATAATTTATATGATTAATGCCTTATCAATTTTATCATATAAATATTTAAGTTTCCTATATTCTTAAAATTTCCCCTTTTTCTAATAGTCATCCCCTATCGTTCCTTAAAAAATGGACTCCAAAAAAATCTGTCCTAAAAACATGTCCCCTCATCCCCTAACATCCCCATCCCAGAAAGTTGGTGTAACATAGGAAAATTACCATTGCTAGACCATTCACAAATGAGAAACAGATAATACACACGTCACATCTTTAGGAGCACTTTCATATGGCTAAAGGGCATATAATGATAATCAACAATGTTATCTATGATATGGCAATGCATGGACCAAAGCCCACCCCTATGTTTTGCCATGGCAACACCTTGAGGTATAATCAAGTGTAACCATACTAAGGAACCAAACCCACCCCCATACCTTCTATGAGCTCTGCCCCAAAGTTAATTTCTTAAAGGCATGGCATTAGTTCAGGCACAGTGTTGTTTTTTACCACTCAAGTTCAATCCCCCATATGGTTATTGAGCTAGCAAACTTCATGTCCCTATTGGGCCACTATACTCATGGGTTTCAATAGTGTGTCTTAAAGCAGGGGATGGGGGGGTGCCATTTGTTTCCCCATCGACTGGGCCCATTTAATACCCAGAATTGACTAATCAGAAAACAAAAAACTTAATGCATGTTATTTAATTTCTTGTAGGTAGAAGAGAATGAATGATGTTAAGGAAAAGCAAAAGCAATTAAAAACAGACAAAACAACCTGAAAATATTGACATCTTGTTGCATAATGATGAAGCTATATGTAATAATGTTTGAAGGGAATGGCCAAATGTTTACTTACAAATTGTAAAGCTATCTACTACAAAGTAGACAATGATAACAGAGATTAACAGAATTGTACCAAGAATTTGTATATTACTACTAACGATTGCTTTATTCATTCGATATATTGCTTGTACAAAATTGTAGATCAGGGAATGTTTAGCAAAATTAGACTACCTTTCTCTGACTACGAGAAGCCTATTTAAACCACCTGATGGTTGCCAAAGAAACACAACTGTCTATAACCGTTGACAACTACTTGAAAACTGACAAGAAATTATTACACAGTCGAGAACAACTAAATTGATAAAACATGACAAAAGCATCTCATGCTAACCAAAGATAGCCACAGAGATCAAAATCTTCTATTGGAAACCAGCTTACTCACAGATTCTAGAAGTTCTGAGACGCGCGAAGTATGTCCAGCAAGGGTAGTAACTCTTTTGTAAATGAGTACCAGTTGACCTATTGCATTGGATGTATTCTGCATATGAAAATTGAATTCAATCAGCATCAGGTGAAAAACTAAGTAAATTAGCACTTGCCAAAGGTGATATCGAATCTGGCCAAATGCTTGCTTACCATCAAAAGACGAATTGAACGGACATATTCCTCTGTAGATAACTTGGAGTCAGACTGCCAAAACATGAAAAACCAATACCCATTGAACCCGTTTGATAATTTCTTGGTATATGCTTGATATGATTGTGATCCCAAAAATATATAAAAAGATGAAGCATATTATAGTGTTATAGTTTCAACTTTCATTCACATTCCTTGTGTGTATGCTTCAGCGTGTGGAGAAGAGTTGTTTCTACCTCCTTGAGAAAATAGAATGGTGCAGCAAAAACACAAAGGCCAATAATTGAAGCCAAATACTTGACAGCATAACCATCTGCCACCTGTAAATATTAAAAAAACTTTGAAATTGTTAGTCAAGATATAGACTTAATAGTTTATCTGAAACTACGAAATAGAATAATGGTAGATAATAGATGTAAACTACTGATGCATTTACTCAGAAACTTGAAAATTCTAGTCATTTCTCAAAGAGGTTTCTGCATAACAAATAAAAAGAATTTAAACAATTTCAAAGTAAATTGAAAGACAATATCTCATCATATATCACAAACATTGAATTTTTATACCCAAGTCACAGTATTTCAGAAGTTTATCTGCATTTCTGCCTGAGACTGATGACTTTCTATGATTGTCTCAGAAAGTCTTAACTTTTCCACATGCATTTTGCAAAACATTCAAGTTGGAATTCATTACTACACCAATGTTATCTGTCAATGCATCAAAACTTTTTGACCTGCATCTGAACGTTTTGGTTTGCAGATTCAAAGTTTGGCATTCTTGGAGTTTGGTTGCTGTGATAATTTTAAGGTGTAACAAATCAAGTATGATTTCAGCCATTTAGATGAACTCTTCAAAAAATGCCCATAACAATCTCTTCAATGAATTTAATAGAACAGCAAGAACAATAAGACTATGATGAATCTTGATAACTAAGTGAACGAAATAATTGAGTACGACTTCCAAGAACTCATTAACACAGCTATAGAGCCTTCATCCTGGGGGAAAGACTCTGCATTGAGCTACCATGTGAAAAGTAAAACATAAAGCAGAGGACAGACCAAAATTATTAGAAACAAATGCTTTGGATGTTGAAAAAAAAATCTTTTAAGTTCAAGTCATTGAAAGCAAGAAGAACAAAAGGGAACTAGTGGATAAAGGGTGAGACATTGAACTGAAAAAATAGAAAATTTGTTTTAAGTTTAACTGTATTCTCATCCAGATTCAGTTGAAAAGATGAATGAGGTTGGCTCCAATACCGGCCAGGTTCAGCAGGAAATATTGGTTTCACCACCAGTGCCAGTTGAGTTTGACAGAATTATTATTGGTAAAATTATTTATTGAGATAGATGATTGATCTCACAGAGACCTTATTAGTTGCTCCTATGAAATGGTTTTTTGTTGTTAATTAGCTCTAAGTAGTCCCCTAGAAGAAATAAATTATGTAAGCAATAAATTCAACCTCATTTTAATAAGTGCTATTTATCTAGATGCCCATTTTGTCATATTTGCCCCTTGCTAGTGAGACACATTGATCTTTTCTATAACTGTTCAAATCTGGCTATTCAACATGCTTGCATCATTACAACCCTGTAGAACCTGGTCTAAGGTGGACCTTGAGAGGCAATGCATGGAATGTGGTGAAAAATTACCAGCATGAGCACTCTCTCTATCTGGTGGTATACTGTATCAATTCCTACACATGGATCAACCCTGATCTGATTATACATCTCAAGACCACCTTTCTATCAATATTTACTTTTAGTCCTTTATGGAAAGATATGATAAACAATAAAACAGCTGCCAATGTACATTTCATTCCTTATGATCAGACTTAATAGGTAGTGCTTCCATGATAGATCGGTAGAAATATAAAATACCAGCTAACTGAGACTTAAACAAGAGTATTACCTTATGCAAACTTTTTAAAGAAATCACCAAACGAAAATATCAAATTATAACTTTTGAAATTTTTAATTTTCAATCTTTGCCGAGAAAAGAAATTTGAAGTGTTGATTCCTAGAATTTGTAAAGATACAGTTAGATGGTTTCATGGGTAAAGAAAATAACAGTAATTCAAAACTAACCTGCTGGAGAAATCTTTGTACTGCAAACAGTTGTGAATGCCAAATTAATCTATGCAAATGGTCATTCAGAATTTTGCACTCTGTGACTCCTCCAGGTGGATCATTAAATGCTATCTCTTCAGCATGTGCAACAATTCTAAAGCAAAAGAATAAACGAATTAGCTAAGTGAATGAATAGAAGAACAAATTTCATCATCAATACACAGTTAATGAGATTGGAATGATAGCAAATGCTCATATAACGTATCAGACAAGCAGAATACAAGTCTCATGTTTCATACTTTTCCATGTCTGGTAAATAAACAGCTTGATGGTCTTGGTCCGTTCAACTGCAGATTTTTTCAATTCCAAATCTTAATGCTGAAAAAATATCTAAACTTCATAAACATGACAATTAATTATCCTTGTGGACAACTAAATTGTAAAACATAATACAAGGATAATGAAGAAAAAAGGTAGTGGAAGCTAGGGCCTTGCTGTGGTGTTTGATTTCTGCAAAAGAGAAGGGTTGGAGGAAGATTCAAGTAGAAGGAGATTCAAAGCTGATCATTGAAGCCATGAAAAGTGGTGGTTTTCAAAATCGGTTTTTGGACGCTGTTCTTTTAGAAGCTAGGGTGGTAGCTTTATCCCTTAATGAGGTGGTTTTCTGCCATATTGGCAGGAAAAGGAAATAAAATTGTGGATTGGGCCACTAATATGGGTGTTTCCTTGAATGAGGGTAGGTTGAGTAGGAAATGGTGGATGGAGTTCCCAAAAAAGGCTATGAAGCTCATGCATGAAGATATATGTGTTTAACCACTTGATAATGGGTAGATGTGGTGGTTGATGATGTAGGAAGTAATAATTGTATTGGAAGTTTGGCCTGGTCATTTATAGTTTCGCATGATTTGGGCTTTTCTTTGCAAGGTGGCAGTGGTTGACGTGTTTCATTATTCTCATTCTATGATCATCAAGGGTCTTGTGTGGTTTGGGGATTCATAGTGTGTGACAGATGGCTTATTTGGTAGTCGAGGGTTTTGTGTGGGAAAATAAGCTTGGAAGGAGAAAAGAGATGGAGCAGGCTCTAGAAAGGAAACAAAGGAAGAGGCAAGTTTCAAGGAAGGAAATGTTGTTGTTGACAGGTTTTATATGACCGCACCAACACAGAATAAAGTTACCCAACGGCTACTCTATCCTCTCATGAACAAAGTCTTTTGCATGCTAAGATTGCGAGAGAGATCACACATTTAACTCCAAGGTTCCTTCATGCAGTGGATAGTCTCAGTTGGCTTGATGTGATTTGTTGGTAATCTCAAGGGGGACTTACATAGTTGTTCAGCTAAAGATCGGAGGCAAAGGGGTTCTCACAGTCCTCGAAAGATGTGTCAATGAAGCACAGGTTTCCTAAACTAACCAGAAATGTACTGAATTGAAATGGCTATAGGGATAAGAAGTGCTATGTTCTACTCTATGCGCGAGACGTGTGATCAATTCTTACAAACTTCAACCAAGCTCTGCTTTGCCTCGCCTCAGACAGCTTCCACAGAACCGGTGCAATCTTCAAGGGGAGTAACTAAAAGTATTCAGATCACAATTCCATATGAGGACACCATCACAACAATGCATGTCAACACATAAACCATAATTGAAGTTAAGTCCGCAATGTTCCAGTTGACCACGCAAGGCGGACAAACCATCAATGAGCCCGCTAGTGGTATGGATAAGCGAAGCTTGCTCAAATTAAACACCACATTCCACAACTATCAACTATCATCTATTTGCATGGAATGAAATCTACTTTACTCTAAACTACTTTAAGATTCTATTGTGAATTAGAAGGACGAAGAAACCTCGCTACTCACAACAAAAGATGAAACCACCATCAATGATAACTCTTTTTATTATGAGAGTGTTCACAACAACTTCTTACAAAGCATTCAATGGAAAACTTTCCTTCCTCTTCAATTTAAGCTACACTATCAATCTATGCTATCTATGCTATGCTATCTCCTAGTTGTCTCTCTATTCTAATCTAATGAATTACAAATGAGGGGAATGCCCCTTTTATAAATGGCCAAATCTAGTGACGGCTCAAATTCAATTACAATGAAGGGCTCAGATTGAGCCACATAAACCCTAACCCTAAAAACAGCCACCAAGAAGAGTGTGGTAATAAATGAGCAATTAATGCCCACCATCCTTCTAGAAGATCCTCGTCCAGAAACGCGTTCCCACTGTTCTACTCCTCGATTGCAAACTCTATGAATCTAACCAACATAGCTTCAATCGGCATGGCAGGCACGTTCTCAATCTGAAACTTCAAGACTACAACCTCTTTCTCCTACTTGATGATGATTTTCCTCCTTGACGCCATTGCATTTTAGGTTGGGTGAAGTAGGCTGGAAAACACTCTCTGGATCAATGCGAGAGAAGGATTTCATACTTGAGAAGAATTCCTCCACCTTGTCCTTCAATCCATCCTACGGTCGTTCTTTAACTTTGAAGTGCTTGAGGATGATCTTTAATGCCTGGGCTTTCATTATTTCTCCATCATGATCTTGAAGGATTTTCTTATCCTGGACTCGATCACTTCTTGTTTGCCACCTGTCTCCCTGAGTTAGGTGCATATTAGGTCTTTGTGGAGAAATTCCAACACTTAGCCATTTCTTCCAACATCTCCTTACATGATTTGGGCGCAACTGAGACATTGTGGAGGAGCTTGAAACATGTAACTTTATCTTCCAAAGTTGCAATGTTGTCTTGGAGTATCTATTCCATCACCTCAAGTCATAACTCTTTGGTCCCAGCGTTTATCCTGCAAAACAAACAAAAAGAAGAGCATCAAAACACTTTATAACATAAATTCACTTTACTTACCTAATCTCCATATTCTGATTTTCAAGGCCTTGTTGATCTCTAGATCGTTTTTTCTAGCAAACTTTGCTTTCTTCATAACATCTTGACCATGGGCACTTTAACACTGGTGTGCTAGGGCGCATCTAGATTTCTGTATTTAGAGTATCTCCACCAATGCCTTAGAAATATTTAAGCATCCTATTCACCTTGGGCATATATGACCCCTTGTGTCTTATGCTTCATCTCTTGGGCACATTTAGCCTCTTGTGCTTCTAGGGCGCATTTTGACCTTGTCACTTCATTTTCTTTACCTTAGAAAATTTTGTGTATCCCCTCATGATGGGCGCATTTGGACCCTTGTGGTTTTGTTTTCATGCCTTAGAACAATTTCCACCTTGGTATCTTTTCCTTGGGACGCATTTAGAAGGGTGAGCTTATGTTTTCTTGCCTTGGCCAATCTTCATGCTACCTGTAAGAACTTATGAAAAGCAACAACAGGATCAAGAGACTAAACATAGCACAAAAGAGAGAGACAAGATGAGAGAATATAATGATTGTATTCTCAATATGCATGAAGATGCTCAATGAAGATAGACAATTACAAACATGTACAAGGCTTGCTTATAAAGGCAAGCTAGGACACAATGAAGGGCCATGAATGAGACAAGTGGCCCAATCATGTGCAAGGTAGGTAGAAAGAAATAATAGATAATTCCATGAAAAGTGGATCTCCCACCCAAAGTGGAATTATCATGCCACGAAAGGTGGAGATAAAATGGTGATAAATAGATCACACCACAAAGAGGGGAATTTCTCCTACACACACTTCCCTAAGTGTCCAACTCATATCTTTCACTGTATGCACAAACCTAGATGCAAGATGCAAATAACTAGGTGTCACAAGTGCAACCTATAATGATATGCATTCCCTAAGTAAGCTTAAGTAAAATACTTATCTACACCAACACCCCCCCTTAAGTGCAACTTGGGGAATGAAGACTCAAGCTAACCATGCAAGATAAGATGCAAGATGGGTCCCGGCAACTAAGCCATGTTAGGTACGCATGTACAAATGCAATGAAATCTCTCACAAGTGGGGTAAAGATAAAAAAACCCAGTGGGAAAAAACTACCCCTCAAAAGAGAGATGAGATACAAAAGCTTATGAACATAGCATGAGAAGGACAAAACCCCAAGATGAGGAAAAAATCCCCCCCATGAAAGAGAAGAAGAAGAGAGACAAGGTAGCCCCCCCTCAATGTACAATGATCACCCATGGAAGATGCTCGAGAAGGAATGAAGAAGCTGCTCCAAAACTGTTGAACAACATTCCTCCCCTTAGGAAGAAACAATACCAAAGGTGCGTGAATGAAGTCTCCCCAATCCACAAGTGAAGAAGGAAGAACCCTCAAAAAGTAAGAAGTCTCTGAAATCTGCTCAAAGTTCCCTGTGTTGATGCTGAAAGATGCCTTTCCCAAACTATGTGAACAAGTGCACAAGTCGCAGTATAGTCGCTTCCTGGAACCTATGAGAACCCCTTTGCAACAACACTCTCATCCGCTGAAAAAGACAACTCAAGATCTAGCAAGTATGAAGGTAGAACATACTCCAAAGACGATGTCTCCTCAAAAGAGAAAGTGGCCTCCTCCAATTGTTGTTCATATGCATCCACAATCACATTAACCTCGAAAGACTGGTCATGTAGAGGAGGGTAAGAGTGTTCCCTCGCAACAACTGAAGAAGAATCACCTTCATCAAAGAGAAGATATAAGTAATCAAATGTGTCTCCCAAATCTGCAATGTAGGAATCCACAAACAAGCTACCAATGTCTGTCAAGTAGTCATCCCATGAAACTGCTGCTAGAAGACAAGGTATGCACTGTTGCACTAAATCACAAGGTACTGAAACTGTCGGAACACAAGTATCATCAGGTACATCAGTCAATGTAGGAGATGGAATATCAGCAATAGGCTCAAGTACCTTAGGAGTAGTGAGCACTCCAAGATTCAAGTAACCATACTTAGTCTCCTCAAGTGTGTCAACACTAGGGTGAACTGAATCATCAATAGGAGCAAAATATGAGAAGGTGTAGAACCGAGAACGATGATCAACCTCCCCAACTGCAACAAGAGCCCTGCTATACAAATCCTGAACAATAACAGAATCTAGTGTGAACTCTACACTCTTTCCTGTACCACTATGTGTAATCTGATAGATGGAAAGGATGTTCCTTGACAAAGTAGGCACACATAGAACATCATTAAATGCTCCACCTTCAATGTCAATAGACCCATTCCCACAAACTGCCAAAGAAGTGTTGTTGGCCATCAAAATGGGTGGTGATGAACAAGAATCAAATGAAGAGAACATATCCTTGGAAGAAGTCATATGATGTGAAGCTCCTGAATCAAGGATTCACCTATGTGAATTGGAATTTGCAACTACAATAAATGCTTGCCCCTTATGTTTCTCATGTTGAGATGATGAAGAAGAAGGAGATGAGCTTGATGTTGTTGCCATGAGAGTTGTGCTTTTTCCCTTACATGTAGAAGTGGAAGGAGATGAGTCCTTCTCCTGATATGCAGCTGGCAAGTTGATGTTGTTCTTCTTAAGGATATTTTTCAACTCATCAATTTGCTTAACATGACAACGATGCTCCTCATGACCAAACTTTTTGCAATATGCACATGTTGGTTGCTCCCTCTTGCTTGAATAGTTGAAATACTGGGCATAAATTTGACAGCTATCTAACCGTCACCAATTTCAATGAAGAATAGAATATTCTTTCAGAATATCCCTAGCGCTGTCGGATTTTTCTATACGGTCGCCGGTAAATGTATTGAGGCTGCCGGATTCTGCAAAATGAGCCGCTCGATTGACTGTTGATCGCCCGTTCTAAAGACAAACTGTTGAAGTATTTATGGAGCCTACGGGTGATAAGAAGCCGCTGATGGAGATTTGAAGATGCTGATAGATGTACTCTGACCGCTGATTTTTGAATACTGGTTGCCGGATTTTTTGAATGTCGCCGAATTTTCTGTCACCAGTATATAACAGTCAAACGCCGATGTGTTGAATTGGACGCCGAAATTGGTAGATGGGGCCAGCAAACGAATAAAGAGAAGTCGTGTGGCTGCTGTGAGGCAGGCGGGTACCACCGTACCCTGCGAAGTCTGCAAACTGTGCAGACTTTTTTGATATATATTGAGTTGATTTTTACAATAAAAACTTTTCAAAATAAACCCACCCTATATTTTTTTTATTTTTTTGAATTTTTTGATTTTTCAAAATATAAAACTTTACAAACAACGAATTTAAATTGATTTTTCAAAAAAAATTCGCAGAAAAAGTTTTTTTTTGGATTTATACAAAATCTAGAAAACCCAAAATACAAACTTTTCAATAGGGGGTTTCTAATTTTTCTAAAAAAATTTCAAAAATATTCTAGCTAATAAATATATATATATATTTTTTTGCCAGAACATTATGAAATTGGAAATTTTTTGAGAATTTTTCTTTTTCCAGAACTATAGGAAAAATTCAGAAATTTGAAAAAATACCCAAATTGGCAAATTTTTTCGATCTAGAGCTCCCGGAGTCCGATTTCGATGAAACGAAAGGCTATCTTGACTGAAAACAGCCTTCTGAATCCGAATTTGAGGTCAGATCTGGTCTAGGACGCAGCAAAAAGTTGCTGCTCCTCAAATTTGCCTCTTGACCACCTTCACAAGAGCTAAGATCTCCCACCAATGGCTATGCAAAGGACTTCCAACCGCTCTGATACCATGTAAGAACTTATGAAAAGCAACACCAGGATCAAGAGACTAAACATAGCACAAAAGAGAGAGACAAGATGAGAGAATATAATGATTGTATTCTCAATATGCATGAAGATGCTCAATGAAGATAGACAATTACAAACATGTACAAGGCTTGCTTATAAAGGCAAGCTAGGACACAATGAAGGGCCATGAATGAGACAAGTGTCCCAATCATGTGCAGGGTAGGTAGAAAGAAATAATAGATAATTCCATGAAAGGTGGATCTCCCACATAAAGTGGAATTATAATGCCACGAAAGGTGGAGATAAAAATGTGATAACTAGATCACACCACAAAGAGTGGAATTTCTCCTACACACACTTCCCTAAGTGTCCAACTCATATCTCTCAATGTATGCACAAACCTAGATGCAAGATGCAAATAACTAGGTGCCACAAGTGCAACCTATAATGATATGCATTCCCTAAGTAAGCTTAAGTAAAGTGTAATAAGTAAAATACTTATTTACACCAACACTACCTCATTCTACCTGGGGTGCATATGGGGGGTCTAGCTTCCATTTTGCTATCACTTAGAAAAAATTTCATCCACTTCCTAGCCAAGGGCGCATTTCAAGGGGGGAACTTCCATTTTCATGCCTTAGATGAATTTCAAGCATTCTTCACAAGGTGGGCACATACGAGGGGAGTAGCTCCTAGTTTTAAACACTTAGAAACTTTCTCAAGTCTCCTCCTCTGCTAGGGCGAATTCTAGGGGTCCTCCTTCCAATTTCCATCACTTAGAAACCCTTTTGAAGCAATCTCACCTCCACTAGGAGCAAGGGTGCATTTCACCCCTTCACTTCCACTTTCACCAAACTTAGAATTTTTTTTAGCCTTCCTCCCTTTCTAGGGCGCATTTGAGGTGGTGAGCTTCCATTTTCATGCCTTAGAAACATTTTCCCACGTCACTCCTTGCTTGGGTGCATTTCAAGGGTCCAGCTTCCATTTTTGACCACTTACAAAATTTTCATGCCTTGATTCCTTGTTGGGAGCATTCTAGAGGTTTGGCTTTCATTTTCCTCATACTTAGAATTTCTTCCAGTTGTATCTCTTTGAAGGGTGCATTTAGGGGGGGCTGCTCCCATTTTGAAGACTTAGAAATTTTCTTAGCCCTCCTCCTCAAGCTAGGCACATTTGAGGGGGTGAGCTTCCAGTTCTCAAACTTAGAATATTTTCAAGCTTTCATACCTTGCTTACCCTTCTTACTATTTTTAGCAATTTTTGAAGTCTTTGTGATTTCCAAGGTTTTGCAACCTCTCAAAGCTTGAAACTCGTTCACGTTGACCCTCATGACATAACTGACTTGTCCACACCTGCTATTCGTGTTGACCTGCTATTTATAGTAACTGCTTGATTCTCGAACTTCTACAACTCTGTTTGACTTGAAATTCGTTCCATGGGATCTTCATAACCTATTTGGCCTCTTCACACCAGTGCTTCATGCTAACCTGTTATTTATAGCCCAGTTCTAGAGGTGGCTTACTATAAATAGTAAGTACTCAAATTGCGCTCAAATTTCACCAGTGGATTGCTTGAAGGACGCTAATCGCAATGAGATACATCCATTTTCAAAGATTCTCGAGTTTTACCCCCTATTTTAGGCATCAAAGCTAGAAACCCTAATCTGACCTACATGTGTTTCAGATGACCTCTGTTTGACCCCATTTTTGTTGCATGTTATTCTGTTCGTGAAACTAAAGTGTTGGGGCGCTGGGGTTAACCTGCTAAAAATAGTAAGTGTCTGAAAAAGTGTCTGAAAAAGTGACCAACCACTTGTCAGACATGTTTGCATGTCACACTGCCTGGGAGATCTCAAAAAACCCAGTAAACTAGTTCTCATGTGGACAACGGCTAAAAATAGTAAGTTCCTAAAAAATGATCAACTTTGCTTGCATGCCACATCGTTGCGAAGCTCTTGAAAAACCCATAAAGAACATCCTAACATGCATTGAAAAATCCAACATGCAAACCCTAAAAATGGCTCCTGGAGCCTGAATTGTTGAAATTCATCATCTCAGCTTGCATGTTATACCATCGAGAAGGTCTCGAGAAACCCAAAAAGATTCTCCAGACATGCATTGAAAAAGCACACATGCAAACCCTAAAAATTGCTTCTGAAGCCCGGACTACTAAAAATAGCAAGTTGTTAGAATTCAATGAAAATTCAGTGGAAACCTATTGGAAGCCTTTTGATTACCGTACCAAGCTTAGATTTCGATTCGCTCACTCAAATTAGCTTCAAACTAGCCTGAAGATTCAAAACCCTAATATCAGACTTAGCCAAAATTTCAATTTAAGCTCAAAGACGGGCACATCCCGGGAAAGACAGACAAAACCGAGAGAGACAATGAGAAAACCAAACCAAACCAAAGCCAAAAAGACCCAAATGAAGCAAAAATTAGGGGGTCCCCATTTTGAATGGGGTGATGTGTGAAAAGGTCACAACAGTTGTCGACTTCATCGTGTTTGTGGATAAAGAAATTAAGAACCAAGAGCTTCATTGTTGGGAGGATTGAATTTGGGAGCTGAACAAGGATTTGGATGGTGTGCAATGCATGGGGATTTGTTCTACAATGATGAATATTTTGCTCAATCCTAGACACACATGGGATTGGCGAAGTGGTTTTTACATTACACAATCTTTGTCGTGTGCTTCATTGTTGTCTTCCACAACTAGTTAATGTTTGATTCATGATGATATAGAAGACTTGGTCCATCAATTTTAGGTTTATTTTTCCTTCCTTCTTCATTGCCTTCATGCAACCAAGAGGCGTTAACTATGCCTTCATTGTTCTATGCAGGAGATGGAAAAAGCATTAAAGGCAGCTCTACCTATGGACACAATTCCAACATTCTCCAGAAGTTGTGACAAGGAAGAGTTTGAAGATGTGGTAGTGGTGGCTCTACCTAGTATAGTCGATTCATGTGATCAATGTAATGATAATATTGTGGGATGTTCAAGTCCTACGTAATTTTCCCTACACCCTTGGTTTAGACTAATAGACTTCGGTTTTTGGTTTATGGGGTGGACAATGTTAGGGTGTTGCTCAATTGTGCTTTGATATACTCTATGTGATACTTTTGGGATATGGTGGGTATGGTTTTGTGACATGTTTTGTTTTATCTTTCAACTATTATGGTTGATATCTCATCCGTTGGATAGTTGGGTAGTGTTTATATACTTATAACTATCTCTCATCATTGTCATTACACCCAATTTTAGGGGTTTTCCCTATTTTTTCCAACTCCAAGGCCTTCCTAGTCTACTATTAAAAAAAATGAAGAAAAAAGGTAAAAATAAGGAATTTATTAAGCCTTTCTCAAAAAGAAAGAAAATAATGAAAGTGAGCATATTTTTTAGATTATATCTAGGCCTCCTTTAAGGACAACTTTAGCCAACCCAAATGACATCTTACGAGCAATTTCATCACAACAATATGGAGATTGAATTCAAAGGCTATGAGAAAGAGAGAAAGAAAGAAATTATATTAATGTTCCCAACTAAACAAAAGTAGGTCAATGGGACTTGAGGATACATCAATCTACAATAGTAAGTTCTAGGGAGAGAAATTCCAAGAGAGGCCCAAAAAGGGGTAAGAGAAAAAACAAAAACACAATACAATTGTGGACCACGAACATATGGTCAAGAAACCAAAGTAGACAGCCAAGTGTTGGGGGCATCATTTCAAACATTTGGATTAAGTGTTGAGCATCCTAGAATCACAAGAGTTATTTGTAACAAAGTCCAAGTGTGATTTTGGAATGATCATTATTTTTTTGTATTTGTCATGTTATTAGTGCCTAAGGAGTTCAAGTTGATCAAGAGAAGATACAAGCTATCTTGGATTGGTCTCCTCCAAAGATTTTGACAAAACTAAGAAGATTCTTTGGACTTGTGGCTACTATAGAAGATTTGTTAAGGGATCCTAACAATTGGGAGCACCCTTAACTGATTTGACTAAGGGGTTTTTTCACATTTTTGTTTGTTCTTGATTTCTCTCTTTCCTTCGTTTTGGAAAGTGATGCATCTGGAGAACGGATTAAAGCAATATTGATACAAAACAAGCATCCAATAGCATTTGAGAGCCACAAAATTAGACAAGTTGAAAGAAGTTTCTCAATCTATGAAAAAAAAAAATGTGGGCTATCATGCATGCACTACCCAAGTTCAAACAATATTTAGTGGGTGGTAAATTTGTGGTGAAATTGGACCACAATAGCTTGAAGTACTTTCTCACTCAAAAGGATTTGAATGAAAGACAACAAAAATGGGTGAGTAAACTTTACGCCTATGACTTTGACATTCAATATGTTAAAGGAAAGAATAACATAGTAGTCGATGCCTTGTCAAGGAGCCCACTCTTCTCAATGTCTAATATTTTGGTGGATTGGAATGCTAATATTTTAGTAAAATATTCCAAGAATCCCTTTTCTACTAACAACATGGAAGGAATGTTGCAAGATAATAGGTACAAAGTAGCAAATGAACTCATCCTCAATAAGGATAGAGTCTTTCTTGACCTTGATTAAAAATGAAAGATAAAATCTTGAGGATACTCCATGATACACCATTGGTAGGTCATCCTGGATATTTCAAGACATATAGATAGATTAGGGAAAGGTTCTCGTGGAAGGGACTTAAGGATGATGTCCTTTGACATATCAAAAAGTGTCTAGCTTGTCAACAAAACAAGATAGAGCAAACATTTTTAGCAAGCCTATTCCAGCCTTTACCAATACCAAATCAGAAATAGAAGAGTATTTCTATGAATTTCATCATCGGTCTTCCACGAGTTTAGGGTAAGGATTGTATCTTTGTTGTAGTAAACTAACTCACTAAATATGCTAATTTCTTTGCAATAACTTCAAATTTCAAGGCACCACAAGTGGCCGATTTGTTTTTCATATAAGTTTTCACACTCCATGGGTTGCCTAGAAACATCATGAGTGATAGGGGCAACAAGTTCCTTAGATTATTTTGGAAAGAGCTCTTTCAGTTGACGAACACTAAGTTGACTCGTAGCACTAGCTATAACCCTCAAATGGATGGGAAAATAGAAATTGTGAATAAATCGATTGAGGGATATTTGAAGAATTATGTAGAAGAGCAGTAATCAATGTAGATTAAATGGCTCTATCTTGGAGATCATTACAATGATACGACACATCATATGCCCATAGCTATGACTCCATTCAAACCTTTAGAGGGATATGAAACTTTATCTTTTGTGGATTTGATTCTCACAAATAATAGAGTGTCAAGGGCAAGAGAGTAAGTTTAAAAAATACAAGAAATTTTGAAAGCACTCAAGGATAATTTCCAACAAGCTCATAATCAGAAAAAGGTGTATGCAAATCATTATTATTTAAAAAAGACTTTTGAGGTTAAGGATATGGTTTTCTTGAGGTTATAACGTGACAACAAAATTTCCTCCTCTTTTGCATTGGCGCGCATCATTACCCAAGAGCACACCATTGTACAAGCACAAGTTTATACACTACACTTGAAATTTTAAAAACCCATCAATTTCATATCAGCACATGCCATTGTCTAGGAATGCACCTATACACCAAAGGGAAAATTTGATTGAACCAAGCTGCTTTGTATTTGCATGCATTAGTCCCTTGGCACACATCGATACACTATAAGAATATCTTCAGCTTTTTGAACAAGATTCTCTCTGTATTGATGCACACTAGACTCTTTGTGCACACCAATACAGCTGAGGCAATTTTTTCAAGATTTGACTCCTTTTTGAAAGTGTATCTAATTCCTTCATCATGTGTTGGTGAATCTTCCTTTGGTGATAGGAAAAATGATATTCTTCTCTGAGGTGCACGCCTAATCCTTGGCATGCACCTATACACTAAGTTTAAGTTCTCAACCTAATGTGTTTGGTTCTCCTTCATACATCTTCATAAAAAAATTCTTTACACAAAACATCTCTATCATCCCACTTTTCCCCAAGTAGAAAATTTGATTTAAATGAGCTTTTTATATTGGCGCACTTGTGCACCATCCTGGACAAGTTTGGAGAAGGCACTCAGAAAGATGAAAGTAAATTGTTTGATCAAGCACATTTATCTTCTTTTAAAGGAATCTAAATAGAAAATCTTTGTCCAAGCATATGCCACTACTCAAGCACACACCAATACATTGGATTTTTAGGTTTTTAAACCTTCACCTTCTTTGTATTGGTGTCCACCTATACACAATGAATCTTTTTACCATTTTAATCTTTAAAATGTGCCTTTGGTCTATTTATCATGTGCCTTTAACAAAAAAAATCTTAGCTCAAACGCATACTTCTTTATAAACTAATCTTTTGTATCGGTGCTTCTAAGCTTCTTGGCATGTACTCCTTCACAAGATAGACAATTTCAATAAAGCTCTTTATATTGTTAGGTCAACAACTTTTGGCATGCCCCATTGGTCTAGAGGCATTTTCTTTTAAAATCATTTTCTCCTTTATGAGGCACACACCAACTTCCTAGAGCGGGTCATTACTTTCTCCTTTACTTTGGCATGTCTACAATCTCCTTCAAGTCTTATGAACTCTTGTGAGTCATCCTTTGTTTCTTTGGTGTGCCTTCATTCCATTTGATGAATCTCTTTCCCTACTCTTGTGCACTTGCCAAACTCATGTGCGATCTACTTCATCACTTTCCCTTCTTAAGGCATGTATGTCTGAACTTTTGTGTGCCATTGCATAGAATTGTGAAAACTCCTTACATTGTATTGGCATGTCCTTAGCCTTAGATGCATGCCATTACACTGAACAAGAATTTATAATTTTAAAACTTTCTTTGCATTGGTGCACTCCTTTGTCTTGATGCATGCCCATACACTGACAGTCACATTTTTTATCTTTTTTCTTTGGAATGGTGTGCATTGTCTCCCTTGCATCACCTCTACTATTCAACTCCAGAAATTTTGAAACTTTGACTTCTTTATATAGACATAGGTCAAATCTTTGACAATCATTGTATGATCTTGTGAGTCAGAAAAGAATCAATAGGACAATGCACAATAAACAAGATTTAAAACATGTCAAGGGTAGACAAATGAAAATTTGACACAATAAAAAGTTTATCGATACAACACAGCCCAAGCTAAAAATAGCTACTCAGCAACCCTACTTGAATTCCTCGGTGCTGAAATCTCCTAAAAAAATTTGAAGAAACTAATCCACCTTGGATTTTCTTGGTACTAAAATTGAGTCGATATGCACAATTTGAATTTGAAAAATAAACATAGCAACTGAAAATAATTTAAAAATTTCTTGATTACTTTTTGACTTATTGAAGATAAAGTCTAATCTTCACCCAAATATACATTTCATCTACCTACCAACTTTGCCCAAACTCTCTCTAATCAACCACGGAAATTGTCCATATACCTCATCTAGATAATTAATAAACCCTACTTCATTAACATAATTATATGAAATAAGAAAAGCAAATCCAAAAAAGAACTTCTTGTTGACGTGGTTTTGAGACCGCACCAACACAGAATAAAGTTTCCCGACGGATACTCTATCCTCTCTTGAACAAAGTATTCAGCATGCTAAGATTGCGAGTGAGTTCATGCTTTCAACTCCAAGGTTCCGATAATGCAATAGAATACGCTTAGTTGGCTTGATGTGATTTTGCTGGTATTTCAAGGGGACTTACACAATTTTTCCGCAGCATGCAGCAGACAGCAGATTAAGAGCTTTCATGTAATTCGGATGATTTGGCAGGTGAGCACAAGTTTCCTAATCCTAACCAGAAATGAACTGAAATTAAATGAGTGTAGGGCCTAAGAAGTTTACGTTCTACTCTCTCTAAGGTGTGGGACATGGCGATCAATTCTTTCAAACTTCAACCAAGCTCTGTTTTGCCTCGCTTCGGACAGCTTCCACAGAACCGGTGCAATCTTCAGAGGAGTGACTCAAGATGTTCAGATCACGATTTAGCATGAAGACACCATCACAACGACGCATGCCAACATATAAACCATAGTCGAAGTTAAGTTTCACAAAGTTCCAGTTGACCACGCAAGGCGAACCCACCGTCAGCAAGCCCGCTAGTGGTATGGACAAATGAAGTCTTGTTCAAATCGAGCACCACATTCCACAATTACTAAATACTTGCATGAAATGAAATCTACTTTACTTTGAGCTACTTCAATATGCTACGTGAATTGGAAGGACGAAGAAGCCTCAACAACTATTCATAACAAAGAAGAAATCACCATCAATGAAAATTCTTTTATTACGAAAGCATACATGACAACTTCTTACAAAGTATCCAAAGGGAAGACTTTCCTTCCTTTTCAATCTAAACTACTTTACTTTCTACTCTATCAATTTCTCTCTACTCCTTCTCTGCTATCCTAACTCTGATCCAATCCTAATTTCTAATGAATTACAAATGAGGGGGACTCCCCCTTTTATAGTTGGCCAAGTCCAACGGACGGCTTAGATTACAATTGGCTAGATGGCCCAGATCGTGCCACCTCAACCCTAAACAAGATTCACCCTAAAAACTACCACAAAGAGGAGTGGGGCAATAAATGAGCCATTAATGGCCACCATCCTTCTAGAAGATTCCGGTTTGTAGGCGCGTTCACACTGTTCTCAATCTTCTTCTTGACACTGTTCTTCAACTTCTTCTTTGTTACTCGAGCTTTGAAAACATTTCTTCTTTGTCATTAAGTCTCAACACTTAGCCATTTTCTTGTGATTTTTCTTCCTTCAATGTTGGAATTTCATGTTGGATCACTCTAAGTCATCACCGCTTGGTCTCGAAATTCTTCCTATAAAATAAGCAAGGAGAAGGGTATTAGAACACTTCATAATATAAACTCAACTTACTTACCAGGATTTTCATGCTCTAACTTCCAAGGGTTCATTGTCTTCACTAGCCAGCTTCGCGTTCAAACTCTTCATGCCTTAGCCAATTTTCAAACCCATCTTGCCTTCTGCCTAGCGCACTTCACTCTGATATTTTCTCCAACTTGGGCTCGAGGAAAAATGCTTTCATCAGGAATTCGATCAAAAATCATCTAGGCGATCATTTTCAAATTCATCTGCAAAGGCATAGTTTTATATTGAAAACACATTTTCTTCCCTGCCTTAGAAAATTTTCCCAAATTTTAGGAAAATTCACTAACCTGGTGCCCATTTGAAATCTTTATCACAGAAACCTCGCCAAGCTGTGGAAGACCTTAAAATCCATTCCTCATCTATAATCTTCAATACCCAGAAGAAAATTTCCTTCAAAACGCGTCGAACTCATGGGTGCACAACGAACGGGTTCATTTAATTTTCTTGAATTTTGCACCTTGGAAAAATAACTTTCAACAATTTATTTCATTTCTTCATCCCTGTGAACATCTTGTGTTGTTCTGACTTGAAAATATTTTTGTTCCTGTACTGCCAACATCTTCTGACTTCATCACTGGCAAAATTCACTCGGACTTTAGGAAAATTCATCACTTCACCAGACTTAGGCGTTTTTCTTCTAAGGAAAATTTCTTTGCCTTAGAAATTTTTTGAATCACTCAGCACTTTTGAAATTTTTGCCTTAGAAATTTTTATTCACCTTCAATCACTCTGCCTGTGGTGAGGAAACTTTTATCAACTCACTTAGAAGATTTTCCTGAAGGCACATGTCATGGAGGATATTTAATCCCAACGCCTGGCACATCCTTTATGTTACTCACCACCTTGTATTTTATTTCACACTTGAAAGATATTTTCGTTTTAAAATTCCAACGCCTTAGGAAAATATTTTCGACACCTTGCAACATTCTCCATTTAAACATTAGGCACACTTCATCACCATGAGGAACATTTAACTTCACCACGCCTAGTAGTATCTTCCATCTCCACTCCCAACGCCTAGCTTATTTTATTTTCACCATCTTGGCAATTGTCATTCCTTAGCAATATTTTTCACTTGGCGCATATCCCATTTGAAGGTGAATATTAACCACGCCTTAGCTTATTCATCCCTCACTTGACATTTTCAACGCCCTCAACTCTTGTCTTCACATGGCCCCACTTGGGTGCATTTTCCCATGCAAGAAGGATGAAGATTTGTTGACTTGTTGACCAGCTTGAGCGCATTTAGCAAGGTGTGAAGAATAAAACTTTTACCACGCCCTCTTGTGACTTTTCAGCTTCCTAGATTTGTCTTTACATGCCCTCTTTTGGGCGCATTTTGCCATGGGAGAAGGATGAAAAACTTTGACTTGTTGACTTTCTTGCTTGTTGGGTGCATTTCACATAGTGAGGTGGATGAAGCTTTACTTAGAAAATTTTTTCTAGACATCTTCCAAGGTGGGCGCATTTTGGCTAGGCAGGAGGATGAAAAACGTTGACTTTCTTTTGACTCATTTGCTGCATGGGCGCATTTTGCATAGGCTGCAGGATGAAAGTTGTTGACTTTTTTTTGACTTCTTGAGAGATGGGGGCATTTTAGCAAGGGTGAAGGATGGGCGCATTTAGGCATATGGGCAGGATAAGTTTTTAACTTAGCCATTTGTTTGCATGCCACTACCTTGAGCTAGGCGCATTTTGCCATAGGAGCAGGATGAACTTTTGCCTTAGAAAATTTTTCTCTTGTCTCATGCTGGAGTGGGCGCATTTCACCAAGGCAGGAGGATAAAATCAACACTTAGGCATTTTTCATGACTTCCAGCTGAGATGGGCGCATTTTGAGGTAGCAGGAGGATTTTCTCGGACTTAGCCATTTTCCTTGACTTTTGTCAGCTTCTCTGTGCCTTGCTATTTATAGTAAGTCTCTTGATTTTCAAATCTCGGAAGCTCAGAATGATTTGAAATTTTGAACACTGGAACCTCATGACTCCATTACCCTGCTGACATTGCCATTCTGAGTTGACCCGCTAAAAATAGCCTATTTCTGGAGGTGTTTTACTGTAAATAGTAACTGCTTACTTCTGGTACCTCCACAACTCCGATTGCTCTGAAATTCGAATGGGGTGCTCCTCACCACGTGACCTGTCTACTGACATTGGCGCATGCAACTAATTTGCTATTTTTAGCCTGTTTCCAAAATGACTTACTATAAATAGTAAGTGCTCCGTTTGACTTCAAATTTTACCAGCAGATAGCTTGAAGGATGCTGATCGCGATGGTTTACACCGGTTTTCGAAAATTTTGACTTTTAACCCCTCTTTTTAGGCCCCAAAGCTAGAAACCCTAATTTGTTCTGCATGTGTATCAAATGGTCTCCGTTCTCGTTTCTGTTGCATTGCGATCGGCTTGTGATTCTGAAGTGCTAGGAGGCGGCTGTCGGGACACACCTGCTAAAAATAGTAAATTCCTTACTGAGTGATTATCTTCATTTGCATGTCACATCAATGCGAAGCTCTCGAAAAACCCACAAGGAATCATCCGACATGCAAAGAAAACGCTGGCATGCAAACCCTAAAAATAGCCTTTGAAGGCTGAACTCTGAAAGTCGTTATCTCACTTTGCATGTTACACCATCGCGAAGGTCTCTGAAAACCCAGAAGGAATATGCAGACATGCGTTGAAAAACTCCGCATCCAAGCCCTGAAATCTGCTCTGGAAGCTGAACTGCTAAAAATAGTAAGTTGTCTATTTCAGCTCAAACTTTGCACGCGAGCAACTTGATGTGTTATGAATGCAGTGTGACTGTTGAAACTTTGAAAATGTTGACAGAATGCTCTGAATTACACACTTACTAAAAATAGTAAGTAGTCAGAATCTAATGAAAATTTGTTGAGAGCCTGCTGGAAGCATACTGACAACAACGTTAAGCTCTGTTTTCAATTCATTCACTTCGTTCAACCTCGAACTGACCAAAAGGATGGAAACCCTAATTTTCAGACTTGGCCAAATCTCACGTTTAAGCTTGCAGATGGGAACGTCCTCGGAAAGGCAGACCAAAGAAAAGAGACAGACAGAGAGAGAGAGAGAAAAACCAAAGCCAAAAGACCAAAATGGAGCAAAAATTAGGGGTCCCCATTTTGAATGGGGCGATGTGTGAAAAGGTCACAACATCTGGCATCCCCACGGGAAAGTGTTGAAAAACACTTTGAGAATTGAACCTTGATTAAATCTTCCTCAAACCATCATATAGAATGATACCTACTCAAAGGGGAGAAGAATCCAATATTGGATCAAAACACCTTCATCCAAGACCCCGTGAGTGTGTGCGTATTCGTTCCATCTCCGAACCATCTCGACCTTTGGGATTGGCCGTGGCAAGTTATATAAATATCTTAACTTCAAAAGCATCCTGGACATTGCCTCGCTGCCAGTCAGGCGTCCATAGCCCCAACGAGGCTGTCGTTACAATTCTCACGAATATTGCTCCACTGCCGGCCGAGCGTCCATAGCCCCGGTGGAGTTACTCGTATGTTCCCAAAACCAATATTTCGTAATGTTTCATTTTTCATTTTCTCATTTCTTTTTGTTTTTCAGATATTTCTTTTAAGCACATTTTCTTTTCTTCTTTTGATTTTCCGTCAATTCCTCAATTGGCTAGTAGGCAATGAAACCTCCAATGGGTTTGAGAATTGTAGTGGCGCTGAAGCAAGATGTAAGATTTTCACCTGCTAAGACCTTTCCCAAGAAACCAAATAACCTAGAATGGAGATAGGTAAAAAATTTAAGGTCTTTAGACTCGTGTTAAGACACAATAACGGGTTAACCTCCCAAGACGAGTTCAATCCTAAATTGGATGATGACAAGAGGTAAACAACCTTGGCTTTTTTTCAAAAATTTGCACAAATTCCAGCGGAAAGAACCACATTGTGAAAGTTAAATCATCATCACCCCCTTCGCCATGGGAAACCCTAAAATCCTTGCCCATTCCAAACCAAAACCACCTGAGCGGACAACTCAGGGGAAGAACGGCAAACCAAAAACCCAGAGGGCAACAAACCAAAACCAAAACGAAACAAAACAGGAAAGCAAATGGGAAAGCAAACCTAAATCTAACTATATTACAAAGTAGGCTCTCGGAGAGAACCTAGGGTTGGAAATAATGCATGAGGAATCTCCCATCGTCTGGCAACGGGATATCCTCTCCTGTTCGTGTCTGTAACTTAAATGCATCATCTCCCAGGATCTCAGAAGCTTGGCAAGGGTCTAACCACGATTTGTCGATCCGTTCGTTCATAACTCTTTGATGCTTAGTCAAACATTCCAAAGCTTCATTTCTTTTCTCCTCCAAGTGCATCAACTGAGACAGCCTTGTCTAAACCCGGTCTTCTCTCTTATTGACTTCTCCACATTCTTCTTTTAAGGTGGCTTGTTGAATCATCTTCAAGACTTGCTTTGAGGAGATCTTACTCATGGCAACTTCATTCTTTGAATGGAAAGCCTCGTGCATTCTACATGGTAAGTCTTCGATGGAGGCCTTTTCTATCTCTTGCTTCACTCCTTTTAACATAGAATCTCCGAACATCTCTTCATTCTTATTCCCACTTGAATTATTTTCAATCAACACTTCGGTGGAGGCAGGCGTACCTTCTAAATACTTCTCTTCCTTCGAGCTTTGCAACATGAGGACTTCTTTCTTAACGGGCTTGTATGAACCCAAATCAGTTTCCACGAACAAAACATCACTATTTTCACCACATTCTGGGATCATTAATTTGAGCCGTGGTGTACTTTCAATTTTTATTTGATTTGGAACTCCTCTCCAAGGCAACCACATGTGGGAGAAGTCAGTCGCAATGTATCCATTCAATTTTCTGGCCCAATCTCTGCTCAATAGCATGCCATAACCATCCGGTATATCCACAACTGATATGTCGATGCGACTCTGAATTCTGGGATCCGCCGCTAGCTGCATATGGATATTACTTAACTCTCCTACAACTGGAACTTCAGTCTTATCCAGCTGAGTCACTTTCTTGTTGGTCTGGAGCGGAATTATACCTAATGCCTGACATACCTTCAAAGGCATGACATTACTTGATGCACCAGAATCGATCAAACAATTATGCAATAATTTTCCAAAAATTCTAACTGAAACCAGAAATGGGGCTGGCTCACCCTTTCCCTGATAAAATATTATTGGCCTTTTCCTTTCATTTGTTGAGGCATTCTTATTTTCATCTTTCCCATCCAATTGAACTTGGTTATCTTGAGCAACATCTTTTAGATTTTGCATTTGCTCTTGTTTTTGCTTTTGCTCCGCAAGAATATTGAACCGAACTTTCTTTTTATCTTCAATCCTCGACTTTTCAGGAGCGTTTGAAGAACCTTGTACCATACCTACAAAATTTTGAGGTTGTTGCGGAGCTTCCCAAGTGTCAAATGGCGCGTGAGGCACTTCTACCATATTCGTGTCCTGCGCTGGACGGGACTGTGGGGCAACAGGAGGATTTCTTGGTGCACTGGTTTGCTTCTTGGGACGTACTCCTCGCAACGGGCGTTTCATACACACTTCCCAGAATTGTATCTCTGACCTCTGAAATCTTCATTAACTCATGTAGTGGGAGACTAACTTTCATCCTTTTGAATTCTTCTAGCACATAAGAGCCAAGTCTTTTCACGTCCTCTCTAGGAAGGCTCTCCTTTGGTTTTTGCCCAGCTTGATGAACTAGTTGCTGAATAACTTGTTGTCCTTCTCTGCCTTGCGTTGCATTCTGCCACCTGTACTCTGGAGAATCTCTTGGTAAACTTGGATTATTGCTCGCATTGGGATTCGGTGGAGTTGCAAAATTATTAGGAGGTATTGATGATGTTAGTGGCTCTCTCTGATGATAACTCCCTTGATAAACTTTAGGGACTTCACCTCTAGTAGTTTGAAAAGCTTGTACCTCCCTTCTTCCTTCCACCAAGACGCTATTGTTGAGAGGCGGAAAAACATAACCATCTCTATGAATAGGTTCCTCTGGTGATGCATACGTGGCGTGAACTTCTGACGGTATTTGAAACTCTGGCATCCCCACGGGAGCGTTCGCTGAAGCTGATGGAAATTGGTGATTAACTGGTGGAGGCGTGTAACTCTGAAACTCAGGCGGGAAATTGCAATCTTCTATTATCAATGCCTGATCATATCTGGGTGCTGGGACTAATTCATATCCCGTAATTGGAGGGTTATCTGTGGCCTCTATATTCCTTGCTTCACTCTTGAGAATACCAGCCACAACTTGGAATTCGTGGCACTAGAGTTCAGAGTGCTGGTTTGTGTTATGCAACCTACACCATCCTAACGAGGCAGTTTCAGCCATATAAATTCTATCTGGAGGACGGTTTTCAGGAGGTGGCGGATTGTCCAAAGGTGATGGGACACCTCCATTGTTGGGCCCTGTATTCCAAGACCTCTTCTGAAATCCTTGATTGTTATTTCTATACCCATGACTGTTATCTTGATGGTATCCTTGATGGGTATCCTGATGACTTGGAGGATTATTCTGATATCCTCGATTAGCACCTTGGTGTCCTAATAGTTTCGTTGCACAGTTTGCGTCTGATTACTTTGATTTTTGAGGTGAGTCACCTCGGCTGACAGCCTCTTCACTTGTTCTATTAAATCTTTCATTTCATCTTTCTCCTCTTGAGTTTTCACTAGTGGCACTGTGTTTTGGAGATAAACGGGCTGTGTAATTTGTGTCTGGGACAAAGGCATCCCAGGATGGAGAGCTAACTGACTTGATGGTGCTTGTACTTGATAAGCTGGCTATGGAATTACATTTAACGCCGGAACTTGTTCATTCCATGTTGAGCCGAGCATTGGCACTTGATTGTTCACTGGGGCTAAGCCAGTATATAGTGAGGGTCCAGTTATATTTTGTCCTAAACCTTGACTTACTTCAATGGCCTTAGCGTAAGCTTGATTCATGTCCGCCGGAGTGGGGTGAGATCTCACGAACATTGCAGTCAAAGGATCAAGTGCTGAATAGTAGCTTTCTCGAGCATCAACA
This sequence comes from Sequoia sempervirens, assembly GCA_007258455.2. NCBI lineage: Eukaryota > Viridiplantae > Streptophyta > Pinopsida > Cupressales > Cupressaceae > Sequoia > Sequoia sempervirens. Next base: position 78,291 of record VDFB02372343.1, on the reverse strand, counting down.
ACGACATAAGGAGCGCGTAACCTTGTGAGAGCCTTTTGGAACCTATTGTTGAATGCATGAATGGGCTCTTTGTCTTGTCTTCTCACTTCTGCAAATTGACAATAAAGTTCTACAGGGGTGATTGGTATACCAAACTTTCCGATGAAGGCCTCCTTCATCTGCTCCCATGTTCTTATAGACCCTACTGGTAGATGGATGAACCAAAAATGAGCCTCTTCTCCCAAAGAATATGGAAATAGGCGGCAAGCCACGTCTGCATACCCAATCTGCCTATTGCGTAGGTGACCTTCAAACATCTTGATATGGTCCTCGGCCGTATAGTTAACATCATTGGCAATGAACTTAGTACAAAAATTTTCAGGATTCTTCGGCATCTCGTGGTAGTCTTCAAACTCTAGCGGAGATGGGTTGGTAACCAACCATGTAGCACCGTTTGGAGCTAGTTGACCTCCTGGTTGAGCCATTGCTTGAATTGGTTGTCGCCTTTGATACACAATCACTTGGGTTAATTGTTGTCGAGGTGTAGTGACTTGAACTGGTTGTTGTTGAATAATCGCTGGTGTAGTAACTTGGATTGATCTTGCCGGAGCGAACCTCAAAGCACTTGGTGGAGCTCTGAATAGACTAGAAATCTCTTCTTCACTTGTTTCTCCTGACTGGACTTCTTCACTTGAACAAACTTCTTCACTTGACTTAGCTTCTTTACTTAAATGACTTTCTTTCTTCTTCCTTGATCTCGTAGGTAGCTCTAACTCCACAAAATCTTTATATGAACTGGGCGTAGACCTCAAAATTCTTTTCAACTTGTCTGGCGAAAACGAACTGATACGATCCAGGATGTAGTTGCTTCTTCTATTGGCGGCGCGTGGGATTGTTCAATCCTGAGAGAACACCATCTTTCCTCGTGATAATTTTCTCCAATAGAACTTTTTGTACTTCAAACCTTTTCTACTTCAACACAACTGTATGCTGTAGCTGTTATTCGCATTCGCCCTCCTTCTAGCGCCAATTCTGTTGACGTGGTTTTGAGACCGCACCAACACAGAATAAAGTTTCCCAACGGATACTCTATCCTCTCTTCAACAAAGTATTCAGCATGCTAAGATTGCGAGTGAGTTCATGCTTTCAACTCCAAGGTTCCGATAATGCAATAGAATACCCTCAATTGGCTTGATGTGATTTTGCTGGTATTTCAAGGGGACTTACACAATTGTTCCGCAGCATGCAGCAGACAGCAGATTAAGAGCTTTCATGTAATTCGGATGATTTGGCAGGTGAGCACAAGTTTCCTAATCCTAACCAGAAATGAACTGAAATTAAATGAGTGTAGGGCCTAAGAAGTTTACGTTCTACTCTCTCTAAGGTGTGGGACATGGCGATCAATTCTTTCAAACTTCAACCAAGCTCTGCTTTGCCTCGCTTCGGACAACTTCCATAGAACCGGTGCAATCTTCAGAGGAGTGACTCAAGATGTTCAGATCACGATTTAGCATGAAGACACCATCACAACGACACATGCCAACATATAAACCATAATCGAAGTTAAGTTTCACAAAGTTCCAGTTGACCACGCAAGGCGAACCCACCGTCAGCGAGCCCGCTAGTGTATGGACAAGCGAAGTCTTGTTCAAATCGAGCACCACATTCCACAATTACTAAATACTTGCATGAAATGAAATCTACTTTACTTTGAGCTACTTCAAGATGCTACGTGAATTGGAAGGACGAAGAAGCCTCAACAACTATTCATAACAAAGAAGAAATCACCATCAATCAAAATTCTTTTATTACGAAAGCATACATGACAACTTCTTACAAAGTATCCAAAGGGAAGACTTTCCTTCCTTTTCAATCTAAACTACTTTACTTTCTACTCTATCAATTTCTCTCTACTCCTTCTCTGCTATCCTAACTCTGATCCAATCCTAATTTCTAATGAATTACAAATGAGGGGGACTCCCCCTTTTATAGTTGGCCAAGTCCAACGGACGGCTTAGATTACAATTGGCTGGATGGCCCAGATCGTGCCACCTCAACCCTAAACAAGATTCACCCTAAAAACCGCCACAAAGAGGAGTGGGGCAATAAATGAGCCATTAATGGCCACCATCCTTCTAGAAGATTCCCGTTTGTAGGCGCGTTCACACTGTTCTCGATCTTCTTCTTGACACTGTTCTTCAACTTCTTTGTCACTCGAGCTTTGAAAACATTTCTTCTTTGTCATTAAGTCTCAACACTTAGCCATTTTCTTGTGATTTTTCTTCCTTCAATGTTGGAATGTCATGTTGGATCACTTTAAGTCATCACCGCTTGGTCTCGACATTCTTCCTGTAAAATAAGCAAGGAGAAGGGTATTAGAACACTTCATAATATAAACTCAACTTACTTACCAGGATTTTCATGCTCTAACTTCCAAGGGTTCATTGTCTTCACTAGCCAGCTTCGCGTTCAAACTCTTCATGCCTTCGCCAATCTTCCAACCCATCTTGCCTTCTGCCTAGCGAACTTCACTCTGATATTTTCTCCAACTTGGGCTCGAGGAAAAATGCTTTCATCAGGAATTCGATCAAAAATCATCTAGGCGATCATTTTCAAATTCATCTGCCAAGGCATATTTTTATCTCGAAAACACATTTTCTTCCCTGCCTTAGAAAATTTTCCCAAATTTTAGGAAAATTCACTAACCTGGTGCCCATTTGAAATCTTTATCACAGAAACCTCGGCAAGCTGTGGAAGACCTTAAAATCCATTCCTCATCTATAATCTTCAATACCCAGAAGACAATTTCCTTCAAAACGCGTCAAACTCATGGGTGCACAACGAACGGGTTCATTTAATTTTCTTGAATTTTGCACCTTGGAAAACTAACTTTCAACAATTTATTTCATTTCTTCATCCCTGTGAACATCTTGTGTTGTTCTGACTTGAAAATATTTTTGTTCCTGTACTGCCAACATCTTCTGACTTCATCACTGGCAAAATTCACTCGGACTTCAGGAAAATTCATCACTTCACCAGACTTAGGCGTTTTTCTTCTAAGGAAAATTTCTTTGCCTTAGAAATTTTTTGAATCACTCAGCACTTTTGAAAATTTTGCCTTAGAAATTTTTATTCACCTTCAATCACTCTGCCTGTGGTGAGGAAACTTTTATCAACTCACTTAGAAGATTTTCCTGAAGGCACATGTCATGGAGGATATTTAATCCCAACGCCTGGCACATCCTTTATGTTATTCACCACCTTGTATTTTATTTCACACTTGAAAGATATTTTCGTTTTAAAATTCCAACGCCTTAGGAAATTATTTTCAACACCTTGCAACATTCTCCATTTAAACATTAGGCGCACTTCATCACCATGAGGAACATTTAACTTCACCATGCCTAGTAGTATCTTCCATCTCCACTCCCAACGCCTAGCTTATTTTATTTTCACCATCTTGGCAATTGTCATTCCTTAGCAATATTTTTCACTTGGTGCATATCCCATTTGAAGGTGAATATTAACCACGCCTTAGCTTATTCATCCCTCACTTGGCATTTTCAACGCCCTCAACTCTTGTCTTCACATGGCCCCACTTGGGCGCATTTTCCCATGCAAGAAGGATGAAGATTTGTTGACTTGTTGACCAGCTTGAGCGCATTTAGCAAGGTGTGAAGAATAAAACTTTTACCACGCCCTCTTGTGACTTTTCAGCTTCCTAGATTTGTCTTTACATGCCCTCTTTTGGGCGCATTTTGCCATGGGAGAAGGATGAAAAACTTTGACTTGTTGACTTTCTTGCTTGTTGGGCGCATTTCACATAGTGAGGTGGATGAAGCTTTACTTAGAAAAAATTTTCTAGACATCTTCCAAGGTGGGCGCAATTTGGCTAGGCAGGAGGATGAAAAACGTTGACTTTCTTTTGACTCATTTACTGCATGGGCGCATTTTGCATAGGTTGCAGGATGAAAGTTGTTGACTTTTTTTAGACTTCTTGAGAGATGGGGGCATTTTAGCAAGGGTGAAGGATGGGCGCATTTAGGCATATGGGCAGGATAAGTTTTTAACTTAGCCATTTTTTTGCATGCCACTACCTTGAGCTGGGCGCATTTTGCCATAGGAGCAGGATGAACTTTTGCCTTAGAAAATTTTTCTCTTGTCTCATGCTGGAGTGGGCGCATTTCACCAAGGCAGGAGGATGAAATCAACACTTAGGCGTTTTTCATGACTTCCAGCTGAGATGGGCGCATTTTGAGGTAGCAGGAGGATTTTCTCGGACTTAGCCATTTTTCTTGACTTTTGTCAACTTCTCTGTGCCTTGCTATTTATAGTAAGTCTCTTGATTTTCAAATCTCGGAAGCTCGGAATGATTTGAAATTTTGAACACTGGAACCTCATGACTCCATTACCTTGCTGACACTGCCATTCTAAGTTGACCCGCTAAAAATAGCATATTTCTGGAGGTATTTTACTATAAATAGTAACTGCTTGCTTCTGGTACCTCCACAACTCCGATTGCTCTGAAATTCGAATGGGGTGCTCCTCACCACGTGACTTGTCTACTGACATCGGCGCATGCAACTGATTTGCTATTTTTAGCCTGTTTCCAAAATGACTTACTATAAATAGTAAGTGCTCCGTTTGACTTCAAATTTTACCAGCAAATAGCTTGAAGGATGCTAATCGCGATGGTTTACACCAGTTTTCGAAAATTTTGACTTTTAACCCCTTTTTTTAGGCCCTGAAGCTGGAAACCCTAATTTGTTCTGCATGCATATCAAATGGTCTTCGTTTGTTCTCGTTTTTGTTGCATTGCGATCGGCTTGTGATTCTGAAGTGCTGGGAGGCGGCTGCCGGGACGCACCTGCTAAAAATAGTAAGTTCCTTACTGAGTGATTATCTTCATTTGCATGTCACATCAATGCGAAGCTCTCGAAAAACCCACAAGGAATCATCCAACATGCAAAGAAGACGTTGGCATGCAAACCCTAAAAATAGCCTCTGAAGGATGAACTCTGAAAGTCGTTATCTCACTTTGCATGTTACACCATCGCGAAGGTCTCTGAAAACCCAGAAGGAATATGCAGACATGCGTTGAAAAACTCCGCATCCAAGCCCTGAAATCTGCTCCGGAAGCTAAACTGCTAAAAATAGTAAGTTGTCTATTTCAGCTCAAACTTTGCACGCGAGCAACTTGATGTGTTCTGAATGCAGTGTGACTGTTGAAACTTTGAAAATGTTGACGGAATGCCCTAAATTACACACTAAAAATAGTAAATAGTCAGAATCTAATGAAAATTTGCTGAGAGCCTGCTGGAAGCATACTGACAACAACGTTAAGCTCTGTTTTCAATTCATTCACTTCATTCAACCTCGAACTAACCAAAAGGATGGAAACCCTAATTTTCAGACTTGGCCAAATCTCACATTTAAGCTTGCAGATGGGAACGTCCTCGGAAAGGCAAACCAAAGAAAAGAGACAGATAGAGAGAGAAAAACCAAAGCCAAAAGACCAAAATGGAGCAAAAATTAGGGGTCCCCATTTTGAATGGGGCGATGTGTGAAGAGGTCACAACACTTCTCTATTAAAAACAACATATCTCTTTGTTCAGTGAAGATAGACAAAGCTTCATTCAAAATATAGGTTGCAAACTCAAACTCAACATAGACTCAGCAAATCAAAAATATCTTACTCAACAAAAACTAAGCAACTTAAAAAATATTAAGGTTTTAAAAAATGTAAATGTTATGCAAAATACATCTACAAAAAGTATCAAATGAGTTTGGAAAAGGTTTGGAGGCAATGCCCCTCCAGGGGGCTAGGAGCAGCACACCATTTCATAATTTATGAAAAGAAAAAAACCATGTATTTTCACTCCAATTTGCACAAGAATACTCAAATTCCAAAAAACCATGTTTTCTCAATGTTTATGCCGCATTTTTGGTGCATTTTGGTGCATAGGGTTACCTATTCTGCATCTAACAGGTTTTTCACACCAACTCAAGTACTTGTACAAGTTCAAGCGTAAAAATTGATAACGACTACAAAAATACACAACAAAGTTACTCTACAAAAACTCGAGGCTTAAAAAAAGTTGAGTACTTTGTAAATAGTTAAACTATGCTTCAAAATTCTCATGAGGAAAAAATATTGTCCCGTCCATTTGTTGGCATTTTTTTGCACCTTTCAATGTGATATAAAACAGAACATGTACAGTAAATTGCTCTTCGAATTAGTAGGGGAAGTTCCTTTTGACTTGGAATTTAGAATTCTTTTCAAGTATACTAAATAAACAAACTAAATTAAGAACTATCTTTTTGTTTCTCAATCTAGAGCGCAAAAGCATTTTCAATGTATCTACACTAGATAAGAAGTTTTTAATGTAAATCTATCTACTACAAAAAGTAAACTCGCACAACTAAAGACGTTATGATTTTGAAGAGAGGTTTACCTCATATATTGTTTCATTTTGTGTTGTATCAAAAGTATAAATCAAAACACTAATCAATGGAAAATAAGCTTAAAGATTCCCTAAAGATGAAGAGATTGGGAGGCAAAGTTAGCCTAGACAATGATTGCACCCCCTTGATATGTTTCCAATTAATATTACTCAAGCCAATAAAGAATTGTGTATTTAAAGATAGCACAAAAGAGTGCAATTTTTTAGCCATATCTTGGAATTGCATTTAAAAACATTGTGTTGTACCCCAAAATTAAAATTTCTGTTACACTTAGACATTTTGAAAAAATGAGTAAAAGTCTTGTTAAAACAGTCAAAAAGGTCAAAATTTGGGTGTGCATGTCTTGCATGAGGGGTTAAAACGCAAAATTTTCAAAATCTGACGATCTGGGTCTGCTAAGAGCAGCTTAATCTACAAAACCCAGATCTCAGTTTTTCATCCCTAAATTTTAGGAAAACTGCTATTTCTAGAAATTTTCTAAAATTAGTAACGTTTTCTGGGTTTCTTTTGAAACGGATACTGGAAAAACTTTCTAAAAATAGAAAGTCGATCTGATAGGGTTCAAACTGATTTTGATTGGCTCAAAATACTTCCATATCAAGCTGGTGCAGTCAGAGTCTCAAAATAATCAATTTTGTCCAAGTGGGTCTATTATGCTTTTTCAGAAGCATATCAGGAGCTCCGAAATCATCAATGGAAGTCAGACAGCTGCCAGGCGTCAAATTCAACACGCAAGCATTGAACAGAAGATGAATTGATGGACATGCACAATGAACAAAGGACGAAGGTGAAAATTGCCTAAAATTGACTAACACTGCTTGACATGGGCGCCCCAAGAGAAGATAGGCGCCCATCTTTTTAGGGCATCAGATGCAAAAATTAGGGTTTCTTCTCTTAGGAAAATTTGTTCAGAATCCTTCCAACTCCGCAGCAAGTCCGGCAGCGCAATCATCAGATCATTCAGTCACCTAGAATTCGAGGTCAAACAGAGGGTTTTCAACTTGAAGATGAAGTGAAAATCATGAAAGTAACAGAAAATTTTCTAAGTCTGGAAGTTTTCAAAGCTCCAGGTGCCCAGGGGTGCCCAGCTTTTTAAGGGGCCTAACTTAGCTATAAGGATTTGCAAATATGCTCAATCTCTCCAAAATTCAAACAGCTTCGTAGCGGGTGTCTTCTTCGGAGCATCCGACTTGTCGTTCCCTGAAAAATCTAGATTGAGGTGAAGGTAGAGGATGAAGGTTCAAAATTGAAGATAAAATTAGATGAAAAATTGACTAAGTCTGGAGCAAATGGGCGCCCCTGGAGAGAAAGGGCGCCCAACCTTTTGGGGGCTTAAACAAATGAATTTGCCAGTTGAGCCTCCAACGTGATTATCAGCTCGTCAATCCGAGTTGGCAGTCATCAAATACAGGAGGCGGAACAAAGGGTTTGACAAGAGTTAAATGTCGAAAGTCAAAAGCAGAGAAGAAAATACAAAAAAATTGGCTAACTCTGGTAAAGTTGGGCACCCCAGCTTGCCAGGGGCGCCTAAGCTTTTGGTGCCTCAAATTCAACTTGTTGGCAAAGAGATCCCTAGAAGACCCCTCTCAGAATCTCCTCAGCTTCGTACCGAGCCCAACCATTAGTCAATTCGACGCCCAAATCTCCAGATCTAATAAGTTCGTCTGTAGAAGAGAAGAGTTGACAAGGAAACATAAAATTTCTAAGTCTAGTAAACATGGACGCCCCTGGTGAAGAAGGGCGCCCAAACTTTTGAGGTCTACAATTTTAGAATTTGCAGATACGGCCTCTAAGATCATCTCGTCGGTTTCAGCCAAGCTATCCAGTGAACCTGTCAGCCAGTCAATCAGATCAACTCAGTTCCCGGAATCAAGATTTCATCAGAAGATCAATGGGAAATGAAAGAACTTGAAAATCATAAAAATGGCTGACACTGTGAAAGTTCGGAGCCCCTGGAGGGAATAGGCTCCCATGAATTTGAAGGTCAAAATGAAGTTTTTTGCCAGAGGTGCCTCCTGGACAATCTTCTCAGAATCAGTCAGGCTACGCGATGAATCATCCATCTTGTTCATCGGTTCAATCTGGAAGCCGGAGATCAAGGTCAAACTAGGGGTCAAAATGGAAGAAAAGTTGAAAATTCTCAAAAAAGTGGCTAACTTTGGAGAAAATGGGCGCCCCTAGCCAAGAAGGGTGCCCAACTTTCAATGCCTTAGTAGAATTTTCAAAGTTTTCAAAAGATTCAAAATGGCAAGGGAAAGATGAATGTCTAAATTAATTGAACAAGCTGAGTTTAGGGTTTAATGATTAAAGCAAAGGAAAGCAAATCTATTTCAAGCCCTAAATCTATTTAAGACATCTCTTCCTTTCAATTTTCATCATTTTTGCAGGTGGCTTCCAAAGAAGAAAAGTGGAGCAGCAACTTTAAGGTTTTATTTCAAGATTCAAGAGCTCAAGGTTGCTGATTTTCATGAATAAATTTCAGACCAACAACATAAGACCTTGCTTTTTCATGCTTTTTCATCCAGAAGATCAAATTTTTGAAGGAGAAGGTCAAAGATTTTTAATTTTCAGCCATCTGGGTTTCTTCATCTCATTCTTCTGAAGAATTTTTGGAGAAATTCATCAAGTTGCAGCAGCTGCTTTTTATTTGCATGTCAGTGAAATCTTCAGGGTTTTCAATTTTTGATCATCTGGGTCCTCTCAAAATAGTCTTCTGAAGAAAACCCATATCACAGCATTTTTAGGAAAATTTCAAATTCTAGGGTTGCCTGCTTTTTCGATCAAACATCAATGTTTTTCAAATCTGATCAACTGGGTCCATTTCTAATTGCATTCTGAACAAAACCCAGGTGCCAACTTTTTCGGTGAAAATTTGAAGAAATTAGGGTTTGCCGCTTTTTCGGTCTAAATTCAGAATTTTCAAAAATGGGCAATCTAGGTTGTATTGCAATGAAATTCTGAGTAAAACCCATATCTCAAAAAAAATTCCAAAAATTTTGTCCGTTTGAGGCCGAAAAACCAGCATTCTAAAAATAGAAAGTTGCTCAAAGCTTGTCTGAACATAGGCGAGCTTACAGTCATTCTTCAAGGTTTTCAATATGGAGTACACTCCCCTCGAGTTTAAGACCAAATCAGCACTATGTCAAAACTTCATTATCTCAGCTGAAGAAAAAGGAAAGGTATCAGAAAAGAGTTGTGCAATACTCTTTTATTGGAAATCAAGCGAAGAGTTAGAAGCATAAAGTTGCAGAGCCGCCAAGTTATCAAATTTGTGAGTCATCTTTTGGGGCAGCAATGTTTTTCATGAACAAAACTCGTAAAGCAGCTGAAGAAGTGAAAGATTCTCTAAGTTTGATCACAAAAGGCGAAGAGATCTTGGAGGATCAGAATATTGCCTGAGATAGTATCAATGCACCTGACCAGGACCCAGTTTCCTGCTTTTTAGCGGATATGATTGAGATTTAAAGTGGCTTTCATCTAGAAGCTTTCTTTCCGCTCTTTCTATTCTTGGAACGATTCTTATCCATTCTTTGAAGAAGAGAAAGAAGATAAATGTAATAGTTGGCATTTCCTGCTTTTCCCGCTTTCTTAGGTGTTAGACGTTATCTTCTTTCTAGATTTAGAAATAAAGCTTGCTTGCTGAGCAAGCCCTAGATTGTGAAAGCAAGGAGATTTTAGGGTTCCCTACTCTACTTGCCTATAAATAAGAACCTTTGCTCATTAGTTTCCTTTAACGGTTATTGTGATAGCAAATTGCTGAGTCTCTTTTAGCTAGCAAGTTGTTATTCAGTGTCAGTTCACTTGTGTTTATGATAGCAAATTGTTGAGTCTCTTTTAGCCAACAAGTAGTTGTTGTAATCACTGTCCGTTTTGTGTAAGAACAAGTTTGCAAGCCTCTTTAGCTGCAAGTTCTTGTTCCGTGCATGTGTTAAAAGTAGATTTTGTTCCAAAAGTTTGAGTAATAAAATCATGAGCCTCCTTTGCCTTGATATAACGTCTCAGATTTCCATTATTTGTGTTCTACTTTTATGATGTTGATTTCAGCTTACATTGAATTGTGTAGATGTTTGTTGAGAAAGAGTTTATTGAAGTATTTTTGTCAAATAAATCAACCTTGTTCATTTCTAGTTCCTCTTGCTCTGCATATTACTTGAGGAGTTAGAAATGTCTTTAGCTTAAGTTAGTCGTAGTTGAAGTTCTTAAATCAGAAAATCTCAGCTACGGCGTTTGTGTTTTATAAACCTTGTGCTCTAGCTAATCAAAAAGATAGGCAACTTAGTTTTAGTTTACTTTCTTTCAACACCATCAGCAAGAGGGAGCTTCCCCTCCTAATTTGAAGAGCAGTTTTACTGTGCATAGCTGTCCGTTTGTAATGTCCCTTTCGTTGCAGCCTCGCAGAATGCTAATCCCGTGAATTAATGGTGCAACAAGAGAGTTCGTTCACTTAATTATTTTTTATTGCCTATGTATCAAGTTGATTTAAATGGTGATATTAAATAATTAATAAAACATGATGATAAAGTGACTTAGGCAAAATATTATGAAATATTATAAAGTCACTTATGGGTTATTTTAAAAGGTGACTTAATGAAATATTTTGAAAGTGAACGTTATCATAGTCACATTATTTTGGTGAATGAAAATACAAAAAGGAGAAATAGGGAGATCATTCGACATTCACATTATGCTATGCACATCTTTCACGTGAAGGAGCTCTCTGTGAGTTTTCACGCCTGAGGGGTCCAACCCTTGGAAGCCAGTTTCGGGTATGCAACACTATCCCTAGCTGGAGGAACTGAAGAATTTGGGAAGAATACGTTTATTGGAAAATCTTGGCACAAGGGCGAAATGAAGAATATGGTAATATCAGATTTTCGTGGCTACTTTGCATTGAAGTTGTGACTGTTTCAGTGGGTTGATTTTGGAGGATTACTGTGCAAGCTGAAGGTGTTTTATTATGTAGAAACCCTAGGCACCGACCTTGCCAAGCATAGAAGCCTTTTAAAATTTGTTGAGCTGAGTATTTGGGAAAGAGAATGGAAGGACGTGTTTGACTGTTAAAGGCGACTCAGTATTGAACAATATTCTGGGTCTAGGTCACTTCTTGAAGGTCCAGACAGGCTGTAAGAGGATCTTTCAGCTGGGCACACCCATAAGTAGGAGAAACGAATGCTCAAGAGAGGATATCAACTGCTGGACGTGATTTCTGGGCAGTGTTGGAGCCGACTTCACCACTTCCAGGCTGGAAAAACAAGCTGTAACCAGGTCTGAGTCATTTCATACATAACAGTAGTAAGTTATGTGTATGCAAATACCTATTGTGCTAAACTGAGAATTTAGAAATTGCTGCTTCATTCTAATGTCACCCTTTATGTAAATCACAGTCAATATAAGCTCAGAAATTTGCATTTCTTGTTGTCTTCACAGTCCAAATTAAGTGTCTGGGTGTTATTCAGTTTGTTTCATAAGTTTGTGAAAAAGGGGTGTCCAATCTTTGACTGTCATGGATTGTTGGAAACATTGTTTCAACTTTGAAGGGAAAAGATTGAAGTAGTTTCACACTATTTTGGGTCATTTTCTCTTAATTATATCACAGACAGATTTCTGGGTGCACCAAGTGTCTGTTACAAACTGCTGATAAAGACTTCTAAGTCTGCCATGTATTTTGGGGCACTGTCCATTCCATTAATTGCATTCACAGTCCATTTATTTCTGCTTGTAGTTCTCAGCAAATCATACTGTCCATGCTGTTACAGCCAACACACTATTTCTGTTCTATAATCAGCACGGCCTAGTGGTCTCTTGGAACATAATAATCTCCCATTGTTGATTAGGGTAATGTGTAAGAGTCATTCACAGGAAAGTAAACAGTTCCGAGTCTATTGGTTACTTATAATAGCACTGTTTGAGTCAGACAAAGTCACTATGTTAAACTGAAAATGAAATCCTGAATATCTAATTCCATCTCTTGATCTGTCAATGTCTGTGATATATGGGAATTACTACTTACATGAACTGCTGCGTGCATTAGTGTTGCCCAGTTTTTACGACATTACTAATGATCATTTGTAATGTATGCAACATATTTCCTATTACTGGTCTGAACCGCATATTCAAAACAAATCAATCATTTCAAAACAATTACAAAATTGTGTTCCACGGGTCAGGGACCTCACATTTGTGTTCTACTTTTATGATGTTGATTTCAGCTTACATTGAATTGTGTAAATGTTTGTTGAGAAAGAGTTTATTGAAGTATTTTTGTCAGATAAATCAACCTTGTTCATTTCTAATTCCTCTTGCTCTGCGTATTACTTGAGGAGTTAGAAACGTCTTTAGCTTAAGTTAGTCGTAGTTGAAGTTCTTAAATCAGAAAATCTCAGCTACGGCGTTTGTGTTTTATAAACCTTGTGCTCTAGCTGATCAAAAAGATAGGCAACTTAGTTTTAGTTTACTTTCTTTCAACACCATCAGCAAGAGGGAGCTTCCCCTCCTAATTTGAAGAGCAGTTTTACTGTGCATAGCTATCCGTTTCAAATACGCATTCCAAAGGTGCGAATTTAAACACCAACACATTGATACTCTAAAACAAAAAGGAGACATCCTTTACAAAGGAGCAATTGACAAACAAGTTTAGGATCAAGAAATAGACCAATAAAATAATAGATAATTGTGACTACTATAGGCCCACCTTGTAGAAAAAATGGTACTTGGGAAGTGCATTTTCAAGATATGGAGGATCATAACATTAGTCTTACTAAAGCAAACCACTCAAGACACTCACAGAACTAAGCTGAATCATCCAAATTGATATGCAAATCCTTTGGAGAATGTATGAGGGTTGTGTCATTTGCAAAAAGAAATAAGGCAATTAGTACATGATGCAAGATACAGATTTTCAGCCTGTGTGTTGTCTAATAAATTATTCAAGATCATTAGCATAGACTTTAGAGATATTCAATTATCCCCTTATTTGATGCCATTAGTACTCTTGTTTGAAGAGAAAACGCATTGGAAAATAATAACCAAGAAGGCAACAAGAAGCCCTAGCAAGGTCATTGTGTTGGATATCAAAAACAACTTACAACTGTACAAATAATACTTGTAAACACAAGCAACCTAATGATCCTGTGAGGCTATTGTTATAGCATACAAAATATAATGTGAAGAAATAGAAAGACATTAGACATAAAAATAGAATTTGTTCAATTTTTCCAATTAAAAATTATAAAATTTATTTGAAGCCTACTCTCACAAGTCTCAAACTCTCAATCAAGTACAACTTACGACTGTACAAACAAAACTTGTAAACACATGCAGCCTAATGAGGATATGAGGCTACCAAATGTCAAGCCAATGCTCCACTATATTAGATATCTTTCCTACAACAACGGTCATGATCATCAAATGCCTCCTATGAAATATCCAAATCTCTGTCATCAAAAAATGGCTCCTTAAAATTGAAACAAATAGAAATGTTCTACTCCTTACAGGCCTTATCTCTTTTATGAGGCAGGTTGAAGTCAAAAGGAATACAGGAAACTAAAAATGGCAGAAATGATGTGCTCTAGGATGTGCCCAAACCGACAATCCTTCAAATCCATGATCTACAAATTCTTTATTGTACCTATGCTCTGAAAGTATCTGATTCTCAAGTGTAAATCACTAAAAATGAGGCAAAATAGTAGAAAACCAATATTTATGAGGAAAAGAGCCAGTTATTTGAAAAATCCACCAATAACTAGCGGGATATTAAATAAGTAGTGTGTTTTTCAAAAACCCATGAGTTTTTCAACCAAAAAATGGTTTCAGCAAAAAACACAGCCCAAGAATTTGACTTGGCATAGTTTTGCTGCTAGGAAGTAATTAACTGTAATTAACCACAGGTTATTGCTGGTTTTTTCTACTATGGAACTTTAAACAATCTATCAATGCAAGGAAAATGTGATGGGATTGAGGAAAGCACACTTGGGATTCATTTGGATCAACTCAAGATTTCTAGGGACCACGTAAGGTGATTGAGGAGTCATATCAACCACAGTAATGAGACTCAGACTCGGCATGGACTTGACAAGGGTGACTCGACTCGGGACTTGGGACTCAATGCCCAAATTCAGCGCAGACTCAGTAAAACAAAAAACCCAAGAAATTTAGAGATTTTTAAGGATTTAACACTTGTTTCATGCACCCTTTATTAAATAAACCTTAAAGACACAATAGCATCATCAAATAGAAGCTAATTTGATCACATACACAGGTATACATCAATCACATAAGTATAAACGCAAATTGTAGCTGAGCTGCTAAAGCAAATAGCAAACTTAGATATATAAATATAGTCAAATGTATACAAAACTCATGGAATATGAAATCCATGACATCAAATGTTCCAAACAAATATGAAATATCAAAACAATAACTACAAGTCTATGGCTTAGAGGAGCCTACATCCTTCCTACGAAGGTGTCTAAGGTGCGTCCTAGATGATGTAGCAGTTGCAGCCATAGTCTCTGCTTGTGACTCCATGCCACCCTCACCAACATCAGTTGTGGTTGTGTCTGCTCGTGCCCTAGCCTCCTCTGCCATGGCAATTTTTTGCATCACCCCGAGCATAACAGCATCCTATCAGCATGGGAGATTGATTGTCAATTGGCTGCACAGAGGCATGGTTGTGTGACAACACAGAAGTGTTAAGCATACAATTTCATTTAAAAATAATCCGAATAATTATCAGATGACCTCTAAGAAAAGTCATTTTTCATCATTGAAGAAGACTTTCATGCATCCTCCTAGGGCTGATAAGCAATGGCCTGTCAAATATATTTGTCCAATTGGTGTGAAGTTATTGGTGTTCAGAGGCCAAATCCTCCTGATAAAGTTGTTGCCAAAAGTTTCATCCAGGGAATAATGGCCAAGGAGAATGGAAGCTCTAAAGAGAGTTCTTTATGTGATAGCATTGAGTTCAAACAAAGGGATGACTCAAGTACAGTGAGTTCTGGGGAAATTTTTCCAAGACCATTTTCAAGATCCTTAGAAACATTTCAAAGCAGAATTTATAGATTGTTGTTGAGAAAACCGACAGGTCTGATCCCATTGATTTTGGAGCAACTCCACAGAGAATACTGCAGACTCATTTCAACATTTGTTTTTGAATCCACATGTTAGGTTTTCTCATTCAGCAGTAGATATGGATATGCGGCATGGTAGCCTTGATTCTTATTCAACTTCTAGAAACTTCTTTGTTCCCCTTCCTCTTGCAACTAAACCTTGTAGTTATTCATGCCAAAATCAGGAAATAGTGGAGATTGAACCATCTGGTCCTAATTATGATCCAGCATTCAAAGACCTTGGAACAAGAGCAAGCAATGATTGATCTTCACAATCTCACTCGCACAAGTGTGGAGAGCAGGAATACTCTATGTAATCCCAAGCTGCTTTCAACCCTTCTACCTCTTTTGACATCAAGATATGCACCCTAGGGAGCACATGTAATCTTTGTCAAAAAGGAGGATGGAACAATGTGGCTTTGCATTGACTATCGTATGCTTAATAAAGCTACGATAAAGAATAAATACCCGCTGCCCCAAATTGATGATCTGTTTGATCAAGTAAGAGGAGCAGCCATATTTTCAAAGATTGATCTAAGGTCTAGATATCACCAGCTCAAGGTTAAAGATGAAGATATCTATAAAACCGCCTTCAAAACTCAGTATGGACACTATGAGTTCACAGTATTACCATTTGGTTTGACAAATGCGCCTGCAACATTTATGAACCTTATGAATAGTGTGTTTAGAGACTACCTGGACAAGTTTGTGTTGGTATTTCTAGATGACATTTTAATCTACTCTAGAAACGAAGAACACAATAGGCACTTAGAAATGGTTTTACAACGATTGTGAGAGCATAAGTTGTATGGAAAACTTTCCAAGTGTACATTCTTTCAACGAAAAGTGCATTACTTGGGTCATGTAATTGCATACGAGTCAAGGAAGCTAAAACCATATGAGATGAATTATGCTTCACATGATTTAGAGCTAGCAGCCATCATTCATGCATTGCGAATGTGGACACTATTTGCTTGGGAAACCCTTTGAATTAAAGACTGATCATAATGGTTTAAAGTACCTTTTTACTCAACCAAATCTAAATGCTAGACAGAGGAGATGGTTGGAGTTGATGGTTGGAGTATGACTTCAATATCAGCTACATCAAGGGAAAAGAAAATCGGGTTGCTAATGCATTAAGTTGAAGATGCCACATAGCTTCTATTGTTGCAATTCATACAGATTTTAAAGACCAAGTGCTCCAAAAATGTGCGAAGGATGATTACTACATACAAGTTAGGCAAGCACTCAAGGAAAACCCTCAAGATCCAAGGTATGATGGTTTCAAATTTGAACCAAGTGGACTGCTTAGGTACAAAGGAAGGATATATGTGCCTAACATAAGCAACTTAAGAAATTTGGTGTGGAAAGAAGTGCATGAGGCCACGTATTCTGGTCATCCAAGAGTAACAAAAATAATGGCCGATGTGAATCCATTATACTTCTGGAAAGGAATCAAGGGAGATGTCATTAGTTATGTAGCAAAATGCCTTGAATGTCAAAGAGTAAAAGCTGAGCATCATCACCCAGCAGGTTTACTATACCCACATGACATTCCGGAATGGAAGTGGCAAGTGATAAGTATGGATTTTGTGCAAGGATTACCTTTGTCAAGGAATAAGCACAATACCATACTAGTGTGTTGGCATTTAAATTAGCACCTCTGGTGTGCTGATTGTAAACGTTCAAATATTTCAAATGTTTTGCAACACTTCTTCGTTATTTAACGAGGAGAAGTCCCTCTCTACTGAAAGCAATGCGTAAGGAAGGAAATGGTAAACTAAGGTTCCTATCTTTTTGTACTTCAGCGGTAGGACACAAGGGTGCACAAACACAATGCACTGCAACTAAGATTTTTCTCTAGTTTCTGCAGATCTTAACTACGACTATTCTAGCTTTTAATCTATCCAATACCCTCAAGATAAACAGAGCATGAAAGTATAGGAGAGGGAATGGATTAGTTGGATCACCTGAATTTTCCGTCTCCTAAGAATATGGCCAAGGCTCTGAAATCTCGGATATATGCTGGGATAAGGCTGGTACAAGCAAACACTCTTTTATGGTAAACTAGATATGAGACCTACCAAGGAGGAGGAACCCCTATCTGAGGTATGGGCTAGGAAACAATTTACAAGAAACAACAAATTAACGATGTCTTGGCCGACAAACTTGCTAAGGAGGAGGAACCCCTATCCGAAGTATAGATTCAAGGACAATACATTAAACAACAACAAACGTAACTGTCAATGAAAAATATCCAAGGAGGAGGAAACCCTATCCGAGGAGGGAAATGAAACAACAAGCTATTTGATACAAGACGTGGAAATAACTCAAATAGGTAGATCAAAATGCAAGCACCTTCTGATATTCTTCTTCAAGCTTCATCAACGAATTACAAAGGTTGGGATAGCAAAGGCACGAAATCATGCACAATTACAATCAACCAACAAACTCTCATCCAAGAGTGAACAAATATTCGCTTTCAAAGTTGTTGGCAACAATGGCGCAACAATTTTGCATAGCAAGTAAAAGTTAAACAAACAATGAGCCCAAGGCTCTTATTTATAGAACTCACAGGAGTGGGCAACCCCAAAATCTCCTTGAGTTAACAATGAGTTCTTGCCAATCAATTAGCAAGATTTATTCCTGAAAAAGGAACAAGCAGTTAACTGGAAGCCTACTTCAGTTAACTGAAAGTAAACAAAGAGTCAACTAGAAACTACTTCAGTTGACTAAAAGTAAACAAAAGGTGAACTTTAACGCAAAGTATCCCTCCAAAATAGACATCCACGTTTAGTGGAGATCTGAGATCCACAAATTATGGGAGTCAATTAGACATCCTTAATCAGTGGGATCTAACAATATATGATTTGTGGGATATGGAGTTAACTTGGAAAGGGGCATCAAGTTAACTCCAACTACATTTAATGCCTTCTTGAGTTGACTTGGAATGAGGCATCAAGTCAACTTCAAGTATCATAAATGCCAATTGGAAGGTAGGACGTCCTTCCTAGGTGTCTTTTCACACTTCACCACTTCCGGTCAACAACTCCTTGATCCATGTGTTGACTTCTTCCGTTTCTGGATAGTCAATGCTTTGATGACATGACATCTCTTCTTGCGCAAGCTATTACTCTTGGTAACTTTGGCGGCTCCGTGCTTTGAATGACCTCTTCGCAGCTGGCAAGCCAAGGTGCTTACTGCCACGCAGGAGGTAGTAATACTGGTCTTTCTAGTGCAAGATCAATCTTTCTTTCTTCTTCGTCCAGAGTAATTGTTGCAGCTCTCCACTAAGCGGGAGATGTATTCTTTTCAAAGATAAAGATCCACAAACTATTGATGATGTATGTTTGCTCTCCAGCAATGTGTAACATTTGGTTGGAGAGTTGCTAGTACAAGGTTTGGTTGTTCAATTGGAGCCCAAGGACACCAAATTGTCATTCTATGAAGAAGAACTCGCTTGTTGACTGTAAAGATGGATGTGTTCAGACAACTTCTAAAAAACCCTTAAAAATAGCCACCTGCCAAGAAGTGTTTTTTTTGGAAAAAATCTGGAACATGGGTTTTGTTCGTGCTTCAAAGCTAAACAAACCCAGTTCCTTAGATTTTTTATTCTGAGACTTTTCCAGAAAAATCCCTAAAAATAGGGGCAGCAAGTTTGTTGATTCTAGAAAGAGATGGGTTTCACTGGAAAATTATGCTAATCATACCCAATTGGCCAGATCTGTGATAGCCTGCTGTTTTTTGTGACATGCAAGAAATTTAAGACAGAAGAGAGGAAGTAGACAAGAGGAAGGTTGGAAGTTATTGCTGCCTTCTTGGAAAAATATTCTGTTAGATGCAACCTCTGAGAAGACAAACTTTCCCTGTCATTGATCTTCAAAAAATCACGAAGAACGATCAAAACCTCCTTCAGATCTGAGAAATTCGTCCTTAGAGAGCTTATTGTTGTTCAAACCCTCAACCTGCAAAGAAATGAGCATAATGGATGCCTAGGCTTGATCATATAGATATTTGTGCTTGAATTCATGAAGTTTGGGAGCCTAACTCATGATCTAAAGCTGATTTGGCTTGATCTGAAGTTCAAAAAGGTGATTTCCACTGATCGTGGAGTGAGTTGGCCAAGTTTGTCTCAAAATATCTTAGCTTTAGTCAACAAACTTTCCTTTGACCTATTTGGGCATCCCTTTTGAGGTTAAGTCCTTTTTTCATCATTTTTCATGTTGGATGACCTCTGTTTGATCCCTGCTCCAAATTGATCTGTCAGTCCTGGGCAGTTGTCAGTACACTCACTGTCGAACTGGGTCTATGCTAAAGAGAAGTGCCTGGGAGGCACTAAGTCATAAAGCTGAGTTTGTGGCCCTGAAAAGGGTGCCTTTCTCAAGAAAGGGCGCTTTTCTCCTTGCCTAAGCCATTTTTCGTGTCTGTTCTTCAGCTTTTTATTCTTGACCTCTCGTGCTTTGATTTGGATTTCTCGTTGATCGGAGAATCAGCTAATCTCGCTTGATATCTCATTAGGTAGCTAGCTCCGTTTCGCCGAAGATGACTGGAATTAGAAAACTCAAAAGTCAGTTTAGGGTCCCTTTATTCAAGGGCACCCCTCATTGAAAAGGGCGCTTTTGCTCTTTTGCTTAGTTATTTTTATCTGAAATGTGCCCTAGTTTGATCCTGATTATTCGTTGATTGCTTCGTCAGATGCCTGTGCTCGCAGTTGCATTGTCAAGATCTACCTAGACTGAGAAGATTGTCTTGGGAGGCCTTTAATCATCTGACAGCATCTAGAGGTCCAGAAAGAAAGGCGCCTTTCCTTGGAAAAGGCTCTTTTTCGTTTTGATCTTCACTTTCAACAGTCGTTTCTTGATACTTTGTCAACTGCCTCTTTTAGCTTCGTCAACTACTACTTATGATCAACTCATTAGATGATCTAGTTGTTTATTTTGTTGTCGAGCCAGCAAGTGAACATCGACGATTACTGCCTTGGATGATTCATCAGGTTGCATCTGACTCTTGAGAATAAAGGGTGCCCCTCAATGAAAAAGGCTCTTTTTTGCCTCGTGAATTGATTTCTCCTTCATAGTATTTCCAAAGCTAGTCAAATTTTGACCTTTTTCAGTTTTAGAAATCTCCTTCGTTGAAGATCACCATTTAGAGTTAGTCAAATTTTCACCTTTTCCAGTTTCAGAAATCTCCTTCATCGAAGATCACCATTTCTCCATGTCTCACATTCATCGTGTATGGGTGTTTGGAAAAATGACTAAGGCATTTGACTGCATAGCCTCCTCTTGGTAGCAAGGCGTGCATTCTCCAAATTTAGTCAATTTTCAGCATTTTTCATTTTTGAAAATCCCCTCCGTCGCATAGCATCTTTTCAAGCATTTTCGCCATGGTTTCTTTGTTGAAGCTTTTGAAGCTTAGCTTTCAACACCTGGTACTAACCAATCTACCATTAATGGTTGTGAAGCTCCTAACTTTGTTCCTAGAAAATAAAAATAGACCCACTAGAGTAAAACGTGTCTTTTGATGATTCTAACTTGACCAATGTGATCGTGAAGTCATTTAATCCTATCAAAATCATTTTCAATCATTTCTGGGAAGGTCCTATTTTTGGGGGTTTCCCTGAAAATAGGGGCATAAAACCCTAATTTTTGTTTTTTTAGAATTTTGCACATGTATTCCTTGATAGAAACCCACAAAGCTCTTATGTTTGGTTTGACCTAAAACAAACTTTTGACGGCATTTTAAAAAGATTTAGCTCAATTTATACAAAATGCCAAAAATTTATTTTGGGTACAGCAAAGTGGGTAGTTGATAGACTGACAAAAGTGGCTCACTTTATACCTAAAAATCTGAATGATGGACCACCAGTTATTGTGAGGAAATTTGTGCAAGTATTCAGATTGCATGGAATACCCGAAAAGATCATATCTGATAGGGATGCAAGAATCACTTCTAGGTTTTGGCAAACATTATTTTCTACACTCGGAACTCAACTGAACATTAGCTCAGCATATCATCCAAAAATGGATGGGCAAACTGAAAGGGTAAACCAAGTTTTAGAAGACCTACTTCAAGTATATTGCACGGATCAGCAATATAAGTGGGAAGACTACTTACCTTTAGTTGAATTTTCCTACAATAACTCATACCATTCTACAATTAAGATGGCTCCGTTTGAAGCCTTATATGGTCGAAAGTGTCGGACTCCGATAAGTTGGGATAAACTTGAGGATTGAGTAAGTCTTGGACCTGAAATGTTAGCAGAAATGGAGGAGCAAGTAAAGATTATAAAACAAAGGTGTTGGCGTAAAAACTAACACCTCTGCAATGCAGGTTTGTATGGACAACTATGCACACTGCGTAATGAGTGCTCTTCAAATTAGGAGGGGAAGCTCCCTCGTAGTGCTGGAATGCGTGGAAAAGAAAAGTAATCTAAGTCCTATCTTTTTGTTCTCAGCTGGAAGAGGCACAAGGTTAAGAAAACCAAGAACGTTGCAGCTAAGGATTTTCTGGTTTCGCAGATCATTAACTACAACTAAGCTAACTACCTTAAATCTATCCAGTTTCCTCAGGAAAACAGAGCATGAGGAAATGGAGCAGGAATGATTATCTGACGATAAAGCCAGGACTCACAACATGAAGGCAAGGTGGCACAACTATCTGCTTGTCTGAATAGGCTTATTGGTAACAACATCACACGATAAACTGAATATGGATTCTCTGCTTGAAGGCAAGGTGTCGCATCTATCATCTCAATCCGAATTAGTTTATTGTTCACAACAACACACGATAATCAAGTGCAGATTCTCTACTTGAAGGCAAGGTGGTGCAACTATCATCTCAATCTGAACAAGTTTATTAAGCACAAAACAGATTTCTCTAAACTATGGAAAGAATTCACCATTACAATCGCATGAAACCCTATGTGGCATAACAATTGATCATAATAGTAAAGACGCACAAAACAGATTTATCTAAACTATGGAAAGAATTCACCATTACAATTGCATGAAACCCTATGTAGCATAACATTTAATCGTAATTGGTTGAAGCTTGTGAGAATTGATCGCCGTGTTCCACACCTTAGAGTAGAACATAAACTTCTTAGGCTACACCCCTTTTAAATTCAGTTCATTTCTGGTTAGAATTAGGAAACTTGTGCTCATTTGCCAAATCATTCGAATTACACGCAAAGCCCTTAGTCTGCTGTTTTTTGTTAGCCGTCGGACAATTGTGTAAGTCCCCTTGAAATACCAGCAATATCACATCGAGCCAAACTGAGCCTATTCGCACTTAAGGAACCTTGGAGTTGAAAGCATGATCTTACTCGCAATCTTAGCATGCTGAATATTTTGTTCAAGAGGGGATAAAGCGTCCGTTGGGAAACTTTATTCTGTGTTGGTGCGGTCTCAAAAACCACGTCAACACATCTTAGGGAAACATAAGCCACAAATGTATCACTTTTTCACTTTATGATTACATATCACATAATAAATATAAGTTCTATACAAGCCCAGACAGCTCAACAGAGGCAGCTTGTACCCAAAACCAAAATTTTTGCTTCACTAAGGCATTTTGCTTAATTGAGTCTTAATCTTGTTAAAGTGTTGTGAAATGGTCGTTTTTGGGGTTTTCAAATATGGAGTTGGTGTCAGTACTATGTCAGTCTGTTACCGAAGAGATTTAAGAAAAGTGAAAATCTGAACGAAAAATGTCAAAATTTTCTATCTCTGGAGAAGGGAGCACATTCTGAAATAGGCGCCCAATCTTTTAGGGGCTCAGATCCTGTTTTTAGGGTTTGTCACCTCCAGCAGACTTTTGTTCGGCATCACGTCAGCTTCGCAGTGAGCTATCAAGCTTGTCAAACGGACTTGTTTTGTTCGAGTTACGGAAGGTACAGTGCAGATCGAGGCGAAAGCAAGAATTGGCTAACACTGGAGAAAAGCGCAGCTTTTCAGAAAGGCGCCCATCTTTTTGAGGTGCCAGACGTAGGTTTTTGACTGAATGTCATCCAAGACGTTTATCTCACATTCGTTCAAGCTTCGCGACGCATCCGTCAGAGGGTGAATCTGAGTTGCTGAAGCGTTTGAATCGGAGGTCAAACGTTGGGTCCAATCTTAGTCAAACTATCAGAAGAAAGAGCAAAAGAGCACATTTTGAGAAAGGCACCCAAGCTTTTCAGGCCTTTAATGCTTTCTTTCTGATGATTTCAGATGTTCAATGTGTCCGTGTACGTTCAGCTTCCGGCCTCCTCGGCCGTGATCGAAGATGTCCTCACTTGCAGTCGAGGTTTTTATATTATTTTTGTCATTTCCAGAAATGGCTAAGTCTGGAACGAAAAGAGCAACTTTTGAAAAGGGCGCTCTTGTTTTTCACCCCTCAGATGATGTTTTCTGGGGAAATGTGCCTTTGCGCCGCGCATCAAGCTTAGCTTTGCAGTGAACCTCAGTTCCAAATTCCGAAAGTTGATAAAATGGTTATGAAGGATTTTGTTTTTCCCTTCGTTCGAGATGCAGGAGTTGAAATTTGACTAAGTCAGGGAAAAAGCGCAGCTTTTGGAAAAGGCGCTTGGATTTTTGAGCCTTCAAATGTCAGTTTTATGACGTGCAGTGTCAAGATATCATTTGATCAGCTTTTACTCACCCGAATGCACCTCGTCACCAAATCAAGAAGTCAGTAACCAAAGGTCAGAGGATGAACAGAGGTCCCGACAGAGGTTTTAGCTTAAATTTTCACGAAATTTGGCTAAGTCTGGAATTCGCCCAAGAGTTCAAATTTGAATTTTCGAAAGTGAGTTGAATGGACGCCTTAACTGGAGTTCTGACTACAGTTAGACTGAACGATTTCTAGGTTGTCATGTTCAGTTCATATGTTTGCATGTGGAGTGATCTTTCAGTTTGCATGTTCAGTTAACTGGTTTGCATGTTCAGTTAACTACCTTGCATGTTCAGTTAACTTGATTGCATGTTAAGTTTAATTGAAGATTATCACTAAAAGTCAACTGAAGTTTGCATGCATGGCGAATTTGGTCAAAGTTGTCAAAATTGTGAAAATGGCGCTTCATTGCATGTTAACTGAAGTCATGAAAAGGGACGCCATATTTTGATGAAGCATCAATTTGTGAAGCTACGCACTTTTTAAGGAGTTGATAACTTCACTCATGAAAAGGGTCGCTATATTTAGTATTTGAAAAGTGAAGCAATATATTGGTGAAGTTGGCGCACTTTTCAAGGAAGGCAACTTTAGTTCAAAAGGGTTGCTATTTTTAAATTATAATTGATTAAAGCATGTGAAGTTGGCGCACTTGTTGAAGGCCAAACTGAACTTCTAAAAGGGTCGCTATTTTTAGCTTATTCTTTGCATGAAGATGGCGAACTCTTATCTTATTCTTGTTGTTAACTGAAGCTATCTAAAGGGCACGCCTTAGGTCAAATTGATGAATCCAAGGCAAATTTGAAGATGGCAAACTTAAGACAAGTCTTAACTGAAGCTAAAATCGCATGATGACTTCAACTGAAGTGTTGAAAGGGCAAACCCTAAAGCACGTCCACTTATTGAGCTTGTTCGAGTTTCAGTTAATTGTGAAGGGGTCCAATGAGAAGCCTAGCGCCATTTTTAATGCATGCTTTGTTTAGTGCGAATTTCTTATGATGAAATTCTATATATTTCAAGAATGGCGTCCATTTTTGCATCATCTTTTGCTCTGAAGCTTGTATTTTCTTGAGCGACCAGCAAGCTTAAGGTGATTCAGGTGTCCGTTTTCAGCGTTCTTCGAAGCTACGAGCTCAGATTCTTCAGAGGAAGTCGATTCTAGACTTCATTTCCACTTTGCATGTAGGTTTCATCAAGTTCCAGAAAAGAGATTGGCGAATTCTTCAGAAGCAGAACAAGCAAAACTTTCTATCTTCTGTCTTATTTCTTCTATTTCTCATCTTAGGTACTTTCTTCGCATGTCAAAGAAATTCAACAAATATTCAGAATCTGATTATCAGGGTTCGCATATTTCAGTGTTTGCAGCAAGACCCACGTCTTAGATTTTTTTGAGAAAATTGCCCCGTAGCCTTCATTCTGAAGCTCTGTGCTTTTTTTCCGAGAATTTCTTTGCATGTGGGCCAAAATCACATATTTTTGAAAATCTAATCATCTGGGTTTGTTCAGAATTCCATTGTGCACAAAACCCATGTTCCAGATTTTCTCAAGAAAAATTGCCTCGAGAAGCTCTAAAAACCCCTGCAGTTCTCGACTGAAAAGTCTTTGCATGTTAGGCTAAACGGCGTTTTTTCACAATTTTGACGTTGTGGGTTGTCTTAGAATCATTTTCCGGACAAAACCCATGTCTCAGAATTTTTGGTGAAAATTATCCTCCGATAGGCTATTTTTAGCCTCACCAGGAGCCATTTTAGCTTTCCGAGAAAGTTGTCAGAAGATAGCCGTGTTCACAGTCAACGGGCAAGTTTTTCAAAAGGCGATTCAACTAGACTGAATTCAAGACCAAGTCGGTCTTAATTTAGGTTTTCATCAGAGCAGCTGACAATGAAGCGTTAAGTTGCAAAAGGAACAGAGATCACTTGCATTTGCGGAGCCGCCAAAATCACTCAGATCTCGTGCCATTATCTTCGTGAAAATGGTATCTACGCTGATCTCGAGGTTGTACAAACTGAGTTTCAGAAGCTTGTTCGTGATATCTTGATGAAGGTTCTGATCACATTTTCAGTAATTTCAGCGAGTTTCAAGAAGGCGACTAAAGAAGTTAAAGAATGTAAACATTTCAATCACAGAAAGTGACAGAGAATTGAAGAAGCAGATTATTGTTTGGACAGCGTCAGAGTGCCGGAAGACAGAGTAATTGATGAGTTCTTGGTCGAAGTGTTAGACCGAGATGATATGGAGTGATCTGCCAGTTGGAACCTGCAGTTAGTTTCGAGGGTTGAGTTCTAAGTAGCAGCTTAACTTGATCTTCGGCCTTGGAGTTAACTTGCTGACTTAAATAGTTACGCTTATCTCTATCCTTGGAATTATCAAATTGCTGTGAGCATAGGGTTAGGTTTCCAGCTAACTACGGTAGTGGCCATGTTAACTTGTTTAAATAAGGATCGCATGCTTGCACATTGTCCATTTAGGTTATTTGAAATTGCTAACTGATGGTAGCTTTCCAGCTAACCTATAGTTTACTTCATTAGGGTTTACGATAACTTGCATGCATTGCAAGAACTGTAGGAACACAAGGTGATTTTAGGGTTGCCTACACCTTGATGTATATAAATAAGAGCTTTTGCTCATTTGTAATTAACTTTTGCTTGAGAGAAATATATGCTGCGCCTACCTTGCCCTCAATATTGCTCTTTTTGTATTGGTTCATGTGTCTTCGCTATTGCAATTAATTGTTATGCCACATAGGGTTTCATGCAATTGTAATGGTGGATTCTTTATGTCTTGTGAATCTTTTATCATTTCAATCAAGTGTTATGCCACATAGGGTTTCGTGAGATTGTGATGATAAAATCGTTTTGTGAAGTCTTTGCTACTTTCAATCAAGTGTTATGCCACATAGGGTTCCATAAGATTGGCGTGGTAAATTCTTCCCATAGTTAGATCTGTTTGAACATATTTACCATTGAGGTCAATTGTTATGCCACATAGGGTTTCAAGAGATTGAGATGATAAAGTTGTTTTGTGTATCTTTACCATTGTGATCAATCGTTATGCCACATAGGGTTTCGTGAGATTGTAATGATAAAGGCTGTTTTGTGAAGTTTTTACTATTTTGATCAAGTGTTATGCCACACAGGGTTTCATAAGATCATCTTGGTGAATTCTTAAATCTGTTTTGTGCCCAATAAGCTTGTTTAGATTGAGATGATAGTTGCGCCACCTTGCCTTCAAGTAGAGAGTCTAAACTCGTTTATCGTCCGATAGTCATCCCTGCTCCATTTCCTCATGCTCTGTTTTCTTGAGGAAACTGGATAGATTTAAAGTAGTTAGCTTAGTTGTAGTTAATGATCTGCGAAACCAGAAAATCCTTAGCTGCAACGCGTTTGGTTTTCTTAACCTTGTGCCTCTTCCACCTGAGAACAAAAGATAGGACTTAGATTACTTCTCTTTTCATGCATTCCAGCACAACGAGGGAGCTTCCCCTCCTAATTTGAAGAGCACTCATTGCGTAGTGTACATAGCTGTCCGTACAAACCTGCACTCCAGAGGTGTTAGATTTTACGCCAACACAGCTGAAAGAAAATCTACTTTGAAAGATTTTCTTTCAGCTACCTCTGTTGAGCTGTCTGGGCTTGTATAGAACTTATATTTATTATGTGATATGTAATCATAAAGTGAAAAAGTGATACATTTGTGGCTTATGTTTCCCTAAGATGTGTTGACGTGGTTTTTGAGACCGCACCAACACAGAATAAAGTTTCCCAACGGACGCTCTATCCCCTCTTGAACAAAATATTCAGCATGCTAAGATTGCGAGTAAGATCATGCTTTCAACTCCAAGGTTCCTTAAGTGCGAATAGGCTCAATTTGGCTCGATGTGATATTGCTGGTATTTCAAGGGGACTTACACAATTGTCCGACGGCTAACAAAAAACAGCAGACTAAGGGCTTTGCGTGTAATTCGAATGATTTGGCAAATGAGCACAAGTTTTCTAATTCTAACCAGAAATGAACTGAATTTAAAAGGGGTGTAGGGCCTAAGAAGTTTATGTTCTACTCTAAGGCGTGGAACACAGCGATCAATTCTCACAAGCTTCAACCAAGCTCCGTTTTGCCTCACTTCGGACAGCTTCCGCGGAACTGGTGCAATCTTCAGAGGAGTGACTTAAGATGTTCAGATCACGATTTAGCATGAAGACACCATCACAACGACGCATGCCAACACATAAACCATAATCGAAGTTAAGCTTCACAAAGTTCCAGTTGACCACGCAAGGCGAACCCATCGTCAGCGAGCCCGCTAGTGGTATGGACAAACGAAGTCTTGTTCAAATCGAGCACCACATTCCACAATTGCTAAGTACGTGCATGAAATGAAATCTACTTTACTTTAAGCTACTTCAAGACGCTACGTGAATTAGAAGGACGAAGAAGCCTCAACAACTATTCACAACAAAGAAGAATTCACCATCAATGAAAATTCTTTTATTATGAAAGCATATATGACAACTTCTTACAAAGTATCCAAAGGGAAGACTTTCCTTCCTTTTCAATCTAAACTACTATGCTAAGATATTACAACTAAAGTACCTCTGCTCTACTCTTTAGTATGACATCTAAACTCTACTTCTAATGAATTTACAAATGAGGGGGACTCCCCCTTTATATAGCTAGCCAAGTCCCAAAAGACGGCTAGGGTTACAATCAATAGAGTGGCCAAAATCATGCCACCTCAGCCCTAAACAAGATTTGCCCTAAAAACCGCCACAAGGAGAGTGGGGTAATAAATGAGCCATAATGTCCACCATCATCCTTCTAAAAGATTCCGTTTTTAGACGTGTTCACACTGTTCTTGATCTTCTTCTTGACTTTTGTTCTTTGACTTCTTCCACTTGAGGGTCTTCATCTTTGTCACTTGAGTTAACACTTAGCTAATTTCTTGCAAATTTTTCTTCCTCCGAAGTTGAAACTCATCTTCATCGTGCTTCCACTTCAAGTCATCGTGCTCTAGCCCCCACACTCATCCTGCAAAACAAGCAAGGAGAGAAGCATTAGAACAATTCACAATATAATCTTAACTTACTTACCTGACTTCCGCGCTCCAACTTCCAAGCGTTCATCGCCTTCCTTAGTCAACTTTGCGTTCAAATTCATGCCTTAGACAAACTTTCAACCCATCTTCCTCAAGGGCGCATCATCTTCAATTGCATCTTCAAGAAACTCATTTCACCTGCTGGAGCTCTGACAACCTTGATTTTATTCATCTCCGGCTTAAGAAAACTATCTTCACGAAGAGCTTGGGCAAATTCACCTAGGCAGTTCCTTTCAAATTCATCGTCCGGAGAATTTCACCTTGAAAACACATTTTCTTCATTTTGCCTTAGAAAATTTTCAAGTTTCCCTTAGGAAAACCATCAACCTGGTGCCCATTTGAAATCCTCACCCTGAAGGACGAAGCGAAGCATGGAAGACTTTAAAATCAACTCCTCACCGATAATCTTCGATACCCAGAAGAAAATTTTCCTCAGAACGTGATGAATCCATGGGTACCCAACAAACGGGTTCATTTAATTTTTTTTGAATTTTGAACCTTAGAAAATTATTTCCTTGTGAAATTTAAATTCGTTCTTTGCATCTGTGAAGATTTCCTGTTGCTCTGACTTGAGAAATTTTTATCAACCTGTGCAGCTGGCATTTTCTGACTTCACCTCAGGCGACTCATTTGTGCTTCAAGAAAAATTCCACCACCTCTCCAGACTTAAGCATTTTTCTTAAGGGAGAAAATATTTGCGCCTTAGAAAATTTTTGAAAAAAAAACGTTTTCCCTTAGAAAATTTTATTTGACTTGGAAAATCTTTCTTCCTGTGGCGAGAAAATTTATTTCAAACAATTCACTTGGAAAATTTTCCTTGAGGGCACATATTACGTCCAGCATGTCTTATTCATATTTCCATCACCTTGTATTTTACTTTCACACTTCCCTGAAGGATGGGCGCATTTGCCTTGTCACAGAGAACATTCTCAACGCCTCAGTATATTTTAATCTCCCCTTGGGCGCATTTTATGCTTGAAGAAGACGTTTTAACTTTCAATGCCTAATATATTTTATTCACCATCTCATAAGCCTAGGCGCATTTCACTTGAAGGGGATATTTAAAAGTCTAACGCCTTAGCATACTTATTAACCCTCAACACTTTTATCTTTACATGGCGCATTTCATACTTCAAGGGGAATATTAACCACGCCTAGTAATCTTCATCCATCGCTAGCAACACTTTACTTTACCCCTCCAACGCCTTTAGTAATTTCATTTCACACTTCATGCACTTGGGCGCATTTCCCATGTAGAGGAGAATGAAAAATTTCAAACGCCACCAACAAGTGACCTTTCATCTCCCACGTTTTTGTCCTCACATGCCCTCTTTTGGGCGCATTTAGGCCTAGGAGGAGGATGAACATTTCAACGCCTAGCTTTGACTTCTGTCCTTATCTTTCTTTTGTCTTCACATGCCTTCTTTGGGCGCATTTCAGCATGCATGGAGGACGAATTTTGTTGACCTTTCGACCTTTTTGGGCGCATTTCCTACTTGATGGAGGATGGGCGCAAATGGAGGGTGATGGAGGATATTTCCAACACTTAGAAATTTTTTGCTATAACTCTCTCAAAGTGGGCGCATTTTAGCATGGCTGAAGGATGAACCTCTTTGACTTTTCTTTGACCTCCTTGTGAGTGGGCGCATTTTACTAGTGGAGGAGGATAAAGTTTATACTTAGAACTTTTTTCATGCTCTCAACCTCCCTTGGGCGCATTTTGCTATGTGTGCAGGATGAAGTCCTTTGACCACTTTGACTCTTGCAATTTGGGCGCATTTTGCCTAGGCAAGGGGATAAGCATTTCACACTTAGAAATTTTTTTTTTAACCTTTTCCTCTTCAAGTTGGGCGCATTTTGCCCAGGCAGGAGGATGAGACACTTGAGTCATAAAATTTTGGCATCTGGTGCTTGAGGGTGCGTTTAGCCTATGCTGAAGGATGAAGTCCCATATTTAGCCATTTTTCTCGACCTCTGCCAGCCTGCATCATGTCCTGCTATTTATAGTAAGCTCCTTAATTTTCACACTTTCGAAGCTCAGAACGACTTGAAACTTTGCACACTGCATCCTCATGACCTCGTTGTTCTGTCAACACTGCCATTTTTAATCACCCTGCTATTTTTAGCATGTTTTTGAAGGTGGTTTACTATAAATAGTAACCTCTTGTTTTTTATGGCTCCACCGCTTCGATCGAGTTGAAATTTGAATGAGGCGCTCCTCACCACGTGACCTATTGGCTGACGCTGATGCATGCAGTTGATTTACTATTTTTAGCCAGTTTCCAAATTGACTTACTATAAATAGTAAGTGCTCCGTTTGACTCAAAATTTTACCAGCAGATAGCCTGAAGGACGCTGATCGCGGTGGTTTACACCGGTTTTCGAAAATTCTGACTTTTGACCCCTCTTTTCAGGCTCCGAAGTTGGAAACCCTGATTCGCTCTGCATGCGCATCAAATGAACTCTGTTTGTCTCCGTTTCTGCGGCACTGCGATCAGCTCGTGAATTTGAACTGCTGGGAAGCGGCTGCCGGGACTCACCTGCTAAAAATAGCAAGTTCCTTACTGAGTGAGAATCTTCGTTTGCATGTCACACCATCGTGAAGCTCTCGAAAAACCCATCAGGAATCATCCGACATGCAAAAGAAACCCTGACATGCAAACCCTAAAAATAGCCTCGGAAAACTGAATTCTGAAAGTTGTCGTCTCGTTTTGCATGTTATATCGTTGCGAAGGTCTCAAAAAACCCAGAAGGAATATGCCAACATGCAAAGGAAAACTCTGCATCTGACCCCTGAAATTTGTCCCAGAAGTTGGACTGCTAAAAATAGTAAGTTGTCCGTTTTCGCTCAAATTTTGCATACGAGCAGCCCGATATCCTCTGAATACTGTGTGACTGTTGGAATTTCAAAAATGCTGACGAACTGCCCCGAATTTCACACTTACTAAAAATAGTAAGTATCTCAGAATCTGATAAAAACTTGCTGAGAGCCTGCCAGAAACATGCTGACAACAATGTTAAGCTCAATTTTCGATTTATTCACCCTATTCGACCTCAGATTGACCAGACGGATGGAAACCCTAATTTCAGACTTGGTCAAATTTTATGTTTAAGCTCAAAGACGGGAACGTCCCCGGAAAGGCAGACCAGAGAAGAGAGATAGACAGAGAGAGAGACCAAAAACCAAAGCCAAAAAGACTAGAATGGAGCAAAAAATTAGGGGTCCCCATTTTGAATGGGGCGATGTGTGAAAAGGTCACAACAAGATGGTCTCGCCTTTATGAAGGAACCTGGTTTTTATTGAACTTATCCCAGTTAGGGGAAGAAGGCCAGAGCTATTTGTAGAATGATTAAAGATACCAAGGAGCAAGAATTAACCTTAAATATTTGTTGTGTTATCGCTAGTCTTGATGACATTCATGTCTTCAGTATGGATCCTTGAGAAGAATTATATAATTCTTATCCATTGGTTTGTCCAATGGTAGTGTTCAAACAAAAACTATATTTTATATAGTTTTGGATATCTTTAGAACAATTAACACTGGTTCTTGTATGAGAATCAAATTTGACGAGAAAGTAGTAGTTTGCTCATCAAAAATCACTTATCTATTCTTTCAAAATTATGGTTAACATTATTCAGTGGTAAGTCATTGGATCTTATGGAAAATATGGTATGAAGAGATTGTGAATGTACAAAAATGTTCTCAATGTAAGAGTAGGAAGCCTTGCACATTATTTTGAGGTTTTGCTGCAAGGGTTTTGTTGACCCTTGACTAGAATTAACACTTTTCATGGCTCCTTGTATTGTTTTGTTACCCTTTGGTTTATAACTGATCCGAGATATCTTAAGTAGAGTTCATGTTGTCCTTTTATTAAGCTGGATTGTTGCCTCATTCAAAACCTCTGGTCCTTTATCTATGATGTTTTTGTTCTTTGCCTCATATTTGTTGTCACTATTTGCAAATCTGGTCATTTAATTTCATAGTTCCATGGAGTTTCTTGACAGGGGGATGGGTTTTGAGGTCGGGGGGACCAAGGGCCTAAGTTTGGGGACAACAGGGGTATGGTGGCAGGGGGTGAGGCGGGTTGCAGTGGGGTGCTGGCATTGAAATACATATAGTACTTGAAAAAATAGCTATAAAAAGATGAATAACTATAAGAATTGCAAATGAAACTTTGGAAAACTATGAAAACTACTAGACAATAAATTTAAATTAAAGTTGTAAACACATTGCAATGATTGTGAAGTGAACATTAACAATTTGTTGGCGTTTAAATTCGCACCTCTGGTATGCGTATTTGAAACGGACAGCTATGCACAGATGAACTGCTCTTCAAATTAGGAGGGGAAGCTCCCTCTTGCTGATGGTGTTTGAAAGAAAGTAAACTAAACTAAATTGCCTATCTTTTTGATCAGCTTAGAGCACAAGGTTTATTAAATACAAACGCCACAGCTGAGATTTTCTGATATAAGAAGTTCAACTATGACTAACTTAAACTAAAGACGTTTCTATCTTCTCAAGTAATATGCAGAGCGAGAGAAGCAAGAAATTAACAAGGTAGATTTTTGACAAAATACTTTAATAAACTCTTTCCCAACAAACATCTACACACTTCAATGTAAGTTGAAATCAAGATTATGAAAGCAGAACATAAATAACGGAAATTTGAGATTTTCGACCAAGGCAAAGGAGGCTCATGATTTTATTACTCAAATTTTTGGAACAAGATTCACTTCTAACATGCCCGGAACAAGAAATTGCAGCTAAAGAGGCTTGCAATCTTGCTCTTACACAATAGAAACAACAATCACACTAACTCCTTGTTGGCTAAAGAGGCTCAACAATTTGCTTACAACACAATTGAACAATACTTGAGTAACAAATAGAAGGCACAATAGGCTCAGCGTTTTGTTCTCACTAGCACGGTTAAGAAAAACTAATGAGCAAAGGCTCTTATTTATAGATGAGTAGAGGAGTAGGGAACCCTAAAATCTCCTTGCTTTCACAATCTAGGGCTTGCTCAGCAAGCAAGCTTTATTACTAAATCTAGAAAGAAGATAACTAAAACCCTAGAAAGCAGAAAACGCCGGAAATGCCAACTATTACATTTTATCTTCTTTCTCTTCTCAAAGAATGGATAAGAATTATTCCAAGAATAGAAAGAAAGCGGGAAAGAAAGCTGCTTTAAAGCTCGATCACATCCGCTAGGAAGTTTGAAATTGTGTCCCGGTTCAGTGCATCTATGCCATCAATAGCAAAACATTGCTTTTCAAGAATATCTTCAGCATTTGCAACTGACCTAAGGAAATCTTCAACCTCATTGGCCGCCTTTTCAAACTTTGCTGACATCATGGAAGTGTGACTTGGTAGAGTCTTATGTTTTTCTTTCATTCACTTCAGTACAATCTTCTTGTTGTATTTTGCCTTATGCATCCCCCATATTCTTTCACATTCACCCTTTGAGATAGTAACGCTTTCAGGCCATGGGGGAATGTAAAAACACTTCTCGATCGTATTAGGCTTTAGACTGCAAATTAATCTACCATAAACTGATTGGATCTCCCTAGTAGCCGGGTTGTAATGCTTGATGCAAGCAATTACGAACTCAAGACTCTGAACTAATATAGGAATTGATGCTTCTGCCAGGAGTCCAGAATGTCCCAGGTTCTTGATTGAGGTGTTGCTTGCTCTTTCCAAAGCATGTAAATTGAACACCGGCTTGATATGATGCAAATCTGTCTCAACGGTTTTGATGTAGTTGTGATAAAGAGCTGATCCAGTCTTGAAAACATTGGGAGTGTACTCCATTTTAGAAAACTTGAAGAACGACTCTAAACTCGCCTAGGTTCTGACAAGTTTTGAGCAATTTCTATTTTTAGAAAGCTGATTTTCTCGCTCCAACGGACAAAATTTTTGAAAATTATTTTGAGATATGGGTTTTGCTCAAAATTTTGTCGCAAGACAACCCAAATCGTCCATTTTTGAAAATTTTGATTTTTAATTGAAAAAGTAGCAAACCCTAATTTCTTCAAATTTCCACGAAAAAAGATGGCACTTGGGTTTTGTTCAAAATATGATTAGAAACGGACCTAGTTGATTGGATTTGCAAAATACTGATGGCTGATCGAAAAAGCAGCCAACCCTAGAATTTGAGCTTTCTTGAAAAAAAAGCTGTGATATGGGTTTTCTTCAGAACACTGACCCAGATGGTTGAAATCTAAATGCACTGAGGATTTCTCTGACGTGCAAAATAAAAGTAGCTGCTGCTACTTGATGAAGTTCCTAAAAATTTCTTTAGAAGATTGAAGTGAAAAGACCCAGATGGTTGAAAATTCGAAAACATTGGCCTTCTCTTTGAAAAATTTGATCTTCTGGAAGAAAAAGCTTGAAAAAGCAAGGGTTTATGCTTGCTGATCTGAAAAATCTGATGAAAAACCAGCAAATATGAATTCTTGAATTATAAAATTTCTTCAAACTTGCTGCTCCAACTTTCTCCTCTGACTGTTACCTGCAAAAATAATGAAAACTACATGAAAAAAAGAGGTTAAATAGGCTTTAGGGCTTGAATTAGGTTTTGCTTTCTTTGCTTTTATTTCAAAAACCCTAAAATCTCAGTTCCTTGAACCTAGACGCCATCCTTCACTTGCAATTTTGAAACTTGAAAATCTTGAAAATTTCTCTAAGGCATGAGAAGTTGGGCGCCCTTCTTCACCAGGGGCGCCCACTTCACCCAGTGTTAGCCAATTTTTTTGCATTTTCAACTTTCTGTCATTTTGGCCCCCTACTTCGCCTTTGATTTCTCGTTTGTAGATTGATCCGACAGGAGATCTGAAGGTTTCACGGCGGAGCCTGACTGATTCTGAGAAAGATGTTGGAGGCGTCTCTGGCTAAAAACTTGATTTCGGCCTTCAAATTCATGGGAGCCTTTTCCTTCTAGGGGCTCCGAACTTTCACAGTGTTAGCCATTTTCTGATCTCAAATTTCTTCATTAACTCCTCTTCTACAGATGATCTCGTTGAATCTGGAGACTCGGGCGTCGGATCGACTAATGGTTGTGCTCATCGCGAAGTTGACGAAGAACTAGGAGGGGTCTTCCAAGATGACCTTCGCCAAAAAGTGAATTTTGGACCCTCAAAAGTTTGGGCGCCCTTCCTCACCAGGGGCGCCCATTTCATCCATAGTTTATTTTTCACTTTTTTTGGTGTTTGCCTCTGAATCTTGGTTTTTAGCTCTTGTCGGACCCTCTGTTCGGCTTCTTGTATCTTGAGATTGCGACCTTTGATAGACGTGTCAGATATCTCGTTGGAAAGCTGGATCAACTGCGAAGAGATTTCGTTAGACACACTTATCTGGATTCATCTGTTTTACCCTTTGAAAACTTGGGCGCCCTTCTTCAACTCGTACACTAGCAAATAATACCAACGGGGATAAGTTGGCATCGGGCCCAAACTCCATAGAGGCATTCCCGGCCTCTGCATGTTCTAAAACAACTTGCTGGTTTGAATCCTCAAACTCAATATCTTCATAGTAAACCCACATGGCGCGGTTGGCTCTGCCCTTTGGTCTCAAAGGACAATCATGCTCCTGGCTGTAAGGTTCTCTACACCAATAACAAAGTTGTTTCCTCCTCAATTCATCACAAGTTGCATCATCAATTCTTGATGTTGTTTTCTTCTTTGGTTCTGCAACTGGTGTATGACTCTCCTCAACAGGCAAGGTGTTTGTTTTAGGCTGAAATTGTTTCTTTGGAGCAGAAAGCTCCATACTCCTTGCCTTCCGCATAGCCTCCTGAAGGGTAGGAGGATCAAATGCCTTGACCCAACCTCTCATAGGCTTTGTCAAACCCTCAACGAAGAGAATAATGAGTCTCCGCTCTGAAATGCCTGTCACCATGACTGCAACCCTCTGAAATTCACCGATTAGGAATCCAAACTACCTGTCTGCCTGAGCTGAGCTAGCTCTCTGAAGTAGAGTTCTAGATCCTTCTTGTTGAAACGCTCTATGAGCCTGTTGGTGAACTCATGGTAAGTGGTGACTGCATGATGGCCAAGTGTGTACATGCCATGATGCCACCAATCATGCGCCAGCCCATCAAGATGCAAGGTAGCAAACTTAATGGCCTCGTCCTCCTACATAGGTCTCAGTGATAGATAATTGTCCAACCTGGACCAAGACCTCGCTGACGTCTTGTCAGAAGTAGCAGCATAAATCGTTTGGGGAAAAAATCGGCAAACCAAAAAATCAGGATTTTTTGAAAAATCGTGAAAAAATCGGGAAAAAATCGGATTTGAAAAAAAATGTAAAGGAATGTAGAAAAATAGACAAAACCTATGTTTTCTAAAAACTCAAGGTCATTTCCATAGCATAGAGATATAGAGAGCAAATAAAACAGAGATTTTAAATAGAAAATAGATATTTTTTGTATATATTCATATCGCTGATTACATTGCATTGCACAAAATATACTCCTCAGTTCTCATAAATAAAAGTAGATGTTGACATATGACAAAA
The DNA here is from genome assembly GCA_007258455.2 of Sequoia sempervirens. Taxonomy (NCBI): domain Eukaryota; kingdom Viridiplantae; phylum Streptophyta; class Pinopsida; order Cupressales; family Cupressaceae; genus Sequoia; species Sequoia sempervirens. Next base: position 40,486 of record VDFB02372343.1, on the reverse strand, counting down.
TGTCAATTACAATAGTGTGTAACTTTGTACAAAATCAACCTCTAATCTAAGTACAAAGTGACAAAAAAAAATGTAGCCAATGACAACAACGCTAGAGGGTAGTAGGCCTTGATGATGAAGCTCCTACTGCAGTGCTTCTAACCAAATCCTCATATATTTGACCAGGCAGTCCAGCCTCCTCTAGTATATCGAAATCCTGAGGTGCAATAGAATCTGAATCTTCGTCAGCAGCAATCCATTCATTATCTGGATCAATCTCATCAAGGTCAATTGGGTCATCATCCTCAACAGTACCTGTTGCAGCCCATGAAGGAATTAGTCTTGGCCTTACAAGTGAAAAAGATAATGAATACAATTTCAACTAACTACAAGTATATTGAAAGTCTAACCTTGAGCTTTCTTCATCTTCAAGCGGAGGTTGTGGTGAACAAACACCAAGTCGCTCATTCGTTGTTGTGTTAGCCGGTTGCGTTTCTTGGAGTGTATGTGTTCAAAAACACTCCAATTACGCTCACAAGCAGATGAACTACATGGCTGGCTCAAAATGCGTCTCGCCATCCATCTAAGGTTTTTGGTTTCATGACCAAAATAATCCCACCATTGTGCTGCAAAAACACATTACATGGAGATGATATCATGTAAGAATATCTTAAAATAATCATCGTGTCCACAAAATAGAGACTATCACAGGTTTATAGAATCTACCTGGTAGCAAGGTATTTCTGCCTTCGATGGCGGCTATAGATGAGAGAAAACCCCTTGCTTGCTTGTACGTTGCTAACTCTCCCATAGCTCCCTTTAATTGTTCTCTAGAAAGCATTTTTTCCATGCACATGAACAAGCCCTGTGTTACCTCACCATCATCATTTCTAAATGAAGAGTCATAGAACAAACTTGGATTAAGATAATATCCTGCAGCATGGAGAGGAGAATGCATCTGCTGATCCCATCTTCTATCAATTATGTCCCATAACGGCATATAAGTGTCCCTGTCATTTTGCATCCTACCCCTCATCACCTCCTTGGCCCTATCCATGGCCTCATACAAATAACCCATGGGGGATTTATCCCCATCCACTAGTCTTAAGACTTTTACTAGAGGCTCTGAAAACTCTACAACTCGTTCAGCTGCATCCCAAAAACTAGAAGAGTACATATAGCCTGCCACTGCTATGCCTTCTACTAGATTTGTGAAGGCAGACGACTCCCACTCATTTGAAACAAACATTCGTTTCAAATTCATTTTTTGTTGGCATAGAGTCTGTAGTGCAAGGAATTGTGTTGCAAATCTTGTCACCCCTGGGCGAACTAGCTCCTTGCCTTCTGTGAAAGTACGCATCATGCACAAAACCCTCGTGTGATTATAAATGAATTTTGTAACCTTGCGGGCCTTTTGCAATACCTCCTTAACCCATTCAAGTTTTCCAATGTCCTCAAGGGTTAGATCAAGGCAATGTGCTGCGCATGGGGTAAAAAATATAGACGGGTATTTGTCTGTCAAGAGTCTACCAGCGGCTACACAAGCTGCAGCATTGTCTGTAATAAATTGAACCACATTTTGTGGCCCAACTTCTATTACCACAAGATCATACATCTGAAACAATGCAGCTGCAGATTTGATAGTATCAGATGCATCCAGGGATTTCAAAAATATAGTGCCAATCTCACAAGAGACAAGGAAGTTGATGAGGGTTCGATTCCTTCTATCTGTCCATCCATCTGACATTATGGTGCAACCAGTCTTTTCCCACTCTATTTTATGCTCTGTAACAACATCTTTAACATCTCGTACTGCATCATTGAGCATACCAACCCTCAAGCTCTCGTAAGATGGGGCTTTGAACCCAGGACCCGCACCTGCAATAGCATCCACCATACCTTGCCAATATGGCGATCTAGCAACATGAAATGGCAAGCTAGAGTAGTACCAAAAGTTTCCAATCGCCTTCCTTGCTTGTTCATGGACATTCTTCCTCCATCCTGTACTCTCCAAAGTGGTTTGTGCTCCTGGTGTAGTACGAGGTGCAAAGAAAGCATTAATGTTTCCTCCACCTGTGTTTGGGCCACGCGCTGTAGAAGGAGGTGTTGACCCTGATTCCCTCAAAAACTCATTTGCATCATCATCCTGACCTTGATTCCCTCTACTATTTGTAGAATTAGAACCTATTTCAACCCCGGTTCTTGCCTTTTTTGCCTTGTTCTCAGGAATCGCATGAAGAGCTAGTAGTGCCTGGTGTGTGACATCTGCAGGGCATCCAGGACAAGGATTGCTGTTATTCCCTGGCTCTTTTGCCAAGTGCCATTTGAAACGATAAATGCCCCCATTGATATCAGTTTTACACCAGTTGCATTTAACCTTCGTTGTACCCTTGACGGAAGTACAATGTGACCATGCAAAGTCTTTTTGACGTGGCATTATGATCAAATCTGCAATAAACATTTTTAATTCAGTCTACTTTGTGGACAGTTAGGAGAGAAGACAGAAAAAGAAAACCAATGCACCTAATGTATAAATTTTGACCTCTATTTATAATATTGATAAGTTAGAAGTTTAAACTAATATCCCTTATTTTTAAATCTACTTTTCATTTATTTGAATAGATTGAAGCAGCAGCTGTAGGGGGATTGGTTTTGGTTTGTCTCATTTTAAAAAAAAATCTGCTTTGGTAGGGTTTCATAATATTTTCCTGCAAACTCTGCCCATTTTTTCTCATCAGGATCACTGACAGCATGACACAATTTGTGCAGAATCTTGAGGTAAGTCACTTGCCATGGTTTCAGTGAGTATTCATGGGAATCTGTAAACAGCCAGATCATTTTTTGTTTTAAACGAAGGCATTGGTTCTGAGGTATTATCTATGGCTGTTTTTATATACTATATTATTACAATACCTAGTGTTAGATCCCTATTTGTTTTTTCACATATTTTGAACTGTGAAATGAATTTTATGTTTATTTGGTGGTTTAATGTTTTTGTATATTTAAAATTTTGGTTTCTTTGTTCTTGAGGTTATTTTTGTGACAATTTTCCTAACAGAATTAAGCTAGTATTGAATGGATACCAGCTACTGCTGATGCTGTAAATGGCTAAATGCAATGGTTGCCAGAGTTATTTTCACATAGAGTTATTTTCACAAACCTAAGGATTACAGCATATTGCTTTATAGTTTTGTGCGGCTCATTACTGGCTTCTGTACTTCACAGACCAAATGTCACAAGGCAATGGATTGGCGTGACATAAAATGACTAAAATTTTAAAAGATTAGGTTGAATAAGTGACAAATAGTTTGATATTCCAGATGGGTACATCCTCTCACATGGTTGGTTTCTTCATTATGGTGTCTGTATTTTTACACTTTTACTGCTTCGAATACAACTAAAAAAATACAGACACCATAATGAAGAAACCAACCATGTGAGAGGATGTACCCATCTGGAATATCAAGCTATCAAGCTATTTGTCATATGAAATAACTGGAAATGGCCCTATGTATACGTTGAATGCATTCTGTTGGCTTAATAAAAAAAATTTAATATAAAAGGCGAATGCTTTTTTTAGTAATCTGTGGTAATGTGTAAGAGCAAGACAAAAAATAAGATTTCAAACAGTACCTACCTGAGAGTCAGCGCCCAGAAAAAGAACCAGAAATTCGCGCCCAGAAAAACGCCAGAAATTCGCGCCCAGAAAAACGCCAGAAATTCGCGCCCAGAAAAACCCTCGACTCAGCCGCCTTCAGCACATTAAAAACCCTCGACTCGTGTTCTAAAAAGGAGAAAAACGCGAGATATAAAAGTGAAAACGCGTGTATTTTAGGGTTTTTTTTCAAACGCGATTTTTTCGCGATTTTTTGCAGATTTTTGGTCGAAAAAACCCCGATTTTTAGCCGATTTTCAACGATTTTTTGACAGCGTTGACTGCCCAAAAAATCGGGATTTTTTCAAGGAAAAAATCGGCGACCCTGCAGATTTTTTCAAAATCGCGATTTAGCCGATTTTTTGGCGATTTATGCTTCTATGGTCAGAACCATCAAAGTATGGCACGGTGATTTTGCTGACTGCATACTATAAGTCCCTATTCACCTGTGGCTGTGGCTGCTGGTGCTGAGGAGCTCTACGGTCAAATCTGCCTCCTCTAGGTTTATGAACATCCATAAACTCATGAAATGATAATGCCTGTCTGATCTCAGGTGCTAATGATAGATACTCACCGTGAAATCTAGTCACATCCGCCACTTACATGCCATTATGTGGCTGAAACTCCTGATGATGCCCCTGCTGCTCTGCCCCCGGAGTCGGAGGTGGGGTCTCTTTGGGTAAGAATGTAGGCTGTCCAGGCCTACGCTCATGGTAGATCGGTGATGGCTGTCGTGGTGCTGATAACAAGGGCTGATCCACTCCCGCAGTCCTGCTCGACTGTCCAATCTGGATATAGTGCGGCTGGGAAGGAGTATACTATCTAATAGTGCCCATCAACTAGGACATCATGTCCATCATGTTATCATGTCTGCGTCTAAACTCCTCTTCAGTAATATCACCCTCTGCATGCGCTTTCCCTGAATCCCTAAGTGCCTCTGCAGGGATCTCACGGTCTACCATCAATGTTGTGACACTGTTCTCGCTACTGTTAGAGCTAGATCTGTGAATTCCCAATACTCCTGACACTGTCTCACCTTCAGGAATAGGTGGACCTGTCCAATCCTCAACTCTGCCTGTTCCTATACCCTTGGTATACTGAATGATGTTTCTACTCATGAAAAAGCAACCAAAAAGCACTCTGTTTACTGAAAAAGCAACTGAAAAAGCACAGGATGGCAGGAAAACTGTGCTCTGATACCACTGTAAGAGACCAGGTGTCTCTTGGCCCAAACCCTTAACTGGAAACGAAGTTTTTTGTCTGTTTTGTATTTTTTTTTGTTTTTGATGGTTTTTTGCAATAAACAGTAAATTGCGATTTTGCTCTAGAAGGCTTTAAAAAATTCATAAATAAATAATAACTACGCATCAATATTGATCTCCAAATGAAGGCGCATACATATATTCACTTCCAGATCTCAAATGATAAATGAAATCGATTACAAAGAGATAAAACAATATTTTATTTGAAAAGAACCTGTAGACTTGCAGGCGCCAGAAACAAGAAGAATGGTACGGCTGAGTGAAAAGATTAATCTCCAGCCTCTGGAAATGATGCAGAAGCTCCAGATACCCTAGGCGCACCAGATCCAATCAATAGCAAATAATAACTGAAGGCGTATTTCTCCAGGATGAAATGTACGGCTTTTGTTGGTACAAACAGTACGGCCCAGCAGCAGCAATCAATATGGTACGGCTGCAATAAATAAAGTGCCAGATCTCTGCACTATAATCTTTGTTAAGTCGCCTCAAACCACTGATGAGTAAACTTTGCAAAACTCTGCCTGAATCGAATCAATAAGCTCAACTGCAACCTCTGTATGAAGTTACCAAGTAAGACAATCTTCAACTGGTATTTCACAATCTCAGTATGTCAAATCTCAAGGAGGGAACGTTCCTCAAAATCTGTTGATCTGCAGAAAACCCTGGTTTCTCAAACCCCAATGCTCTCAAAGAGAAAAGTTAACAAATTCGAATAATTAATCACATAAGTTCGATTTGCTCTTTGAAGAAATATATAGCTTCCTTCAATAATTCGACTTTTCTCATTAAAACATTAAATTGCATTTAATAATAAATATTCGCCCCTTTTCCAATACTTTGGCTAATATTTATTAAATGGCGTCCCTTTTGATTTAATGAATATTAAATCCATTAAATATTAATTTTCCTTTCTTTTCTTATAAAGTATTAAAATACTTTATAATTCGCCATTTAAATATTCACTTTAATATTTAATTAAAATGACTTTATATTATAAAGTCAAATTAATTATTCCATCATTTATTATTAAACGCTTCTGATAACCCCTGTTTGCTCAACCAAACATCAAACCGGGTCGATACCAAGCTGACCAGCTAACCCAGGTGCCCTGCCCAAAATAGCAGCTTCCGCCTGTTGACTTACTATAAATAGTAAGTATCTGAAAAACCTCTCTGAAAGAGTCTGCGAAGGCCCAACCTGAATCAACTGAAGGAGTAATGTTCCCGAAACTCTGGATAACTGCCAAGGAAGACCCTCACATCACATTTGTTAGCCTACGAGGGTCAAAATGATAGGCTCACTCCTTGACAAACAATGTCAGCCAAAACGGGGACATTACAGAAACGAACAGCTATGCACAGTAAAACTGCTCTTCAAATTAGGAGGGGAAGCTTCCTCTTGTTGATGGTGTTGAAAGAAAGTAAACTAAAAACTAAGTTGCCTATTTTTTTGATCAGCCAGAGCACAAGGTTTATTAAACACAAACGCCATAGCTAAGATTTTTTAATTTAAGAAGTTCAACTATGACTAACTTAAGTTAAAGACGTTTCTAATTTCTCAAGTAATACGCAGAGCAAGAGAAACTAGAAATGAACAAGGTTGATTCTCTGACAAAATGTTTCAATAAACTCTTTCTCAACAAACATCTACACACTTCAATGTAAGCTGAAATTAAGATCATAAAAGCATAACACAAATAACGGAAATCTAAGACATTATACCAAGGCAAAGGAGGCTCATGATTTTATTTCTCAAACTTCTAGAACAAAATCTACTACTAACATGCCTGGAACAAGAAATTGCAGCTAAAGAGGCTTGCAATCTTGTTCTTACACAAAGAGAACAGCAATTACAATAACTCCTTGTTGGCTAAAAGAGACTCAACAATTTGCTATCATAAAACAATTGAACAACACTTGAATAACAAATAGAAGGCACAACAAGCTCAGCGTTTTTGTTATCACTAGCATGGTTAAAGAAAACTAATGAGAAAAGGCTCTTATTTATAGGCAAGCAGAGGAGTAGGGAACCCTAAAATATCCTTGCTTTCACAATCTAGGGCTTGCTCAGCAAGCAAGCTTTATTTCTAAATCTAGAAAGAAGATAACATCTAACACCTAAGAAAGCAGAAAAAGTGGGAAACACCAACTATTACATTTTATCTTCTTTCTCTTCTCAAAGAATGGATAAGAATGATTCCAAGAATAGAGAGAAAGTGGGAAGAAAGCTTCTAAAAGAAAGTTGCTTTAAAGCTCGATCATATCCATTAGAAAGTTAGAAATTGTGTCCCGGTTCGGTGCATCTATGCCATCAATAGCAAAACACCGCTTTTCTAGAATATCTTCACCATCTGCAACTGACCTAAGGAAATCTTCGACCTCATTGGCCGCCTTTTCAAATTTTGCTAACATCATCGAAATATGACTCATCCTCCTGCCAATTGGATTGCTGCTATCACAGCTGCGAACAACACTCTGAAATTGAGTTTGCACTTCATCAAGCCCGACGTAGGAACCATCTTCAAGACTGTACCGAGAAGGAATCTCTATGACAAACTCACTGATGAAAAGAAGAGCTTCGATCACCCTTTGTCTGTAGGCCATAAACTCTTCGGATGTCCTCTCGTAAGTTTTAACTTTGAAAACATGACGCTCTCTCCAAGCAAGGATCTGCCTCTTGTGTTCTTTTGAAACTATTGAACCATAGGCTGTATCTAAATCAGCAATGATGATTTCATGCGTTGGTTTTACTTCAGCCACTGTTTGTTCAAACCCTTGGATACCTTGATGTAGCTCATGAGCATTTTCTCTCAACTGAAACATCTGTGCCAAGATCTCCTTTCCTCTGACAATGAAACTCTCAATCCACTCCTGAGTTTCTTTCCCACAAATGACCAGCTCTCTCAATTGATGATGATCAGCTAGTGTCTCTAAAACCTGGGGCAGCAGTTGGGTTGCCTGTGAAGAAGCATGAACAAGGTTAGAAATGTAAAGCCTAAGCTGCTATATTTCAGCCTTGAGGGCTGCCTTGTCTTCTCCATCCTTGAGCACTCTTTCTTGAAGACTTTCGGACACAACTCTGAATAAACTCACATCTGCGTGCCTGGTGCACTTGCCAAGGTTGGCCTTTACCATCGTGAAGTCATCCATCTTCACCTCATCTTTGTTCTTATCTATGGGAGGTACGGCAGTCTCCATGACCATCTCACCATCAAGATTCCTATCAAAGTGAACTTGCTTATTTGCTTTCTTCTTAGGAGGTTCCTGATAGATGTTATCAAGGTCATCAAAATTCACCTGATATGAAGGCCTTCTTCTTACCCTTCCCAAGGAGTTCTCAAGCCAAGACACGGTAGTATCTTTACTAACTTCCTTAGGAGGTACAATTGCAATTTCTTCATCATCTTCTATATCAAGGTCGATGTGGATTGGTGAAGACCCTGTCAGTGGTATGGAGTCATGTGCTAAGGGCGCTTCTTTTGTCTCCTTCTGAGGTATAGACTCTTCTGGAGGAGCTTCTACTTCAACTGTTGATGGCTCCTGTATGACTATGCCTGAGAAGTCTAACCTTCTTCTTACATTTTTATTTGACTTACTGCCCTTAAAGCCTTCTTGAGACTGACTTATGCCCTTCCCTTTTGACTGTGCTATAGAAGAAGAGGGAAGTGTCTTTGGCGGCTCTGCTACTGAAATGGAGTTTTTCCTCTTAAGGATTAGGAAAACCTTGCTATGTTCAAGGACTTGTCTTATCTTGTCTTCGACCGAGAGGGATTCCTTATTAGCCCAGTTCACTTGAGGAAGGGGCTGATCTTCAATTCGCTTCTGAGTATACATCGGGAGAAGCACATCCTCATCATCATTTGACAACCCTTCTATGTCTTTTGATAATCTGTCTTTCATCTGGTGAAGAGTGAGTCTGTTGTAACTACGCCTCCGCACCTCAAACTCATCTGTACAATTAGCCCAAAAATCTTCAAGGGCAGATATATGAGCATAGTTTTTCTCAAGTTGGCTAGTGTAGACACCATGAGGGTCATAAGATCGTCTCTTGCTGTAAGGCTTGAGACCAAGTTTGTCTAACTCATCTCCCATTGTCTTAGCATCTGCTGTTGTCCTACATGTATAGATTCTCAGTCCCAATGGAAAATTGAGGGTGGGTTTCTTTCTATTCATCAAGAAAGCGTGGACATCGTGGGCCTGCCTTAAGAATTCCATGAAGACGACGTCATCTGACGGGTACCTTGGTAGCATGAGCGGGGCACCTGAATAACCATAGACTCTAAGATAGGTGAAAGTAGGAAATTGTATGAACCAATCTGCCCACTCTGCCATCGCTGCCCTAGCAACTGAAAAGATACGGATGTGCAATTCATTGTCCAGGTCCCGCACTGTGTACATCAGAAAAGCCTCATTCGCCCTCTTGTAGTGATGCAGTGACTTCGTGAATTCCAATTGAGGGTAATAGTTGTAGATATGTTGTATGCTCAGTGATCCCTCGGTGTTCAATGCTCTGAATTGACCTTGATAGGCCACTAGGTAGACTAGGTAAGAAACCATATGGAATTCATGAAACTAGAAGTATTTTGTTATCTACTGATGAAGGTTGTCACTGATCAAGGTAGGCCAATCATAGAACAAGGTCTTCTTTATGATGTGGGGTATGGCATAAAACATTCAAGGCTGAAACTTGGTAGCATCCTTCGATCCAGTGACCCTGTTGAGCAAGGTGATTATGATAGCAATTTCATCCTCAAACTCTCCTCGCCCAACGTTCTTTGGCAAAGTCTTATGCTTCTCTTTCATCCACCTCTATGCAATCTTCTTGCTATATTTGTCTTTGTGCATTTCCCATATCCTTTCGCATTCACCCTTTGAGATAGTAACACTTTCAGGCCATGGGGGAATGGAAAAGCATTTCTCGACAATATCAAGCTTCAGACTGCAAATCAATCTACCATCAACTAATTGAATCTCCCTTGTAGCCGGGTTGTAATGCTTGATGCAAGCAATTACCAACTCAAGACTCTGAACTGCTATTGGAATAGACACTGCTGTGAGGAGTCTGGAGTGTCCCAGGTTTTTTATGGTAGTGTTGCCTACACTCTCCAAAGCGTGTAGATCAAACACCGGCTTCATATGATGCAAGTCTGTCTCGGCTGTTTTGATGTAATCATGATAGAGAGTTGATTCAGTTTTGAAAACATTGGGAGTATACTCCATTTTGGAAACCTTGAAGAATGATTGTAAACTCGCCTTGGTTCAAACAAGTCTTAAGCAACTTACTATTTTTAGAATGCTGATTTTCTTGTTCCAACGGACAAATTTTTTGAAAATTTTTCTGAGATATGGGTTTTGCTTAGAATTTCATTGCAAGACAACCCAGATCGTCCGTTTTTGAAAATTTTGAATTTTAATTGAAAAAGAAGCAAACCCTAATTTCTTCAATTTTTCACAAAAAAAGTTGGCACCTGGGTTTTGTTTAAAATGCAATTAGAAATGAACCCAGTTGATTAAATTTGCAAAATACCGACGGCTGATCGAAAAAGCAGCCAACCCTAGAATTTGAAACTTTCTTGAAAAAAAGCTATGATATGGGTTTTCTTCAGAAGACTGATTTGAGAGGACCCAGATGATTGAAAACTAAATGCACTGAGGATTTCACTGGCATGCAAAGCAAAAAGCGGCTGCTGCAACTTGATGAAGTTCTTGAAAATTTCTTCAAAAGAAAGAGATGATAAGACCCAGATGGCTGAAAATTTGAAAACATTGGCCTTTTCCTTGAAAAATTTGATCTTTTGAATGAAAAAGCATGAAAAAGCAAGGGTTTATGTTTGCTGATCTGAAAATTTTGATGAATAACCAACAAACTGAACTCTTGAATCTTGAAAAATTTCTTCAAACTTGCTGCTCCAACTTTCTCCTTTGAATGCTACCTGCAAAACTAATGAAAATTACATTGAAGAGAGGTGTTAAATAGACTTAGGGTTTGAATTGGGTTTGCTTTCATCCTCAAAAAACCTAAAAAATCTTTGTTCATTGAACTTGGACGTCCTCATCCTCTTGCAATTTTGAAACTACTTGAAAATTTTGCAAATTTTACTAAGGCATGAGAAGTTGGGCAACCTTCTTGGCTAGGGGCGCCCACTTCAAGCAATGTTAGTCATTTTTTTGATATTTTCAACTTCTCACAACTTTGACCCCCTACTTTGACCTTGATCTCCAACTTGCAGACTAATCTGATGAGCGAGTTGAATGATTCATCGCAGAGCCTGACCCGTTCTGAGAAGATTGTTCTGGAGGCGTTTCTGACTAAAAACTTCATTTCGACCTTCAAATTCATGGGAGCCTATTTCCTCCAGGGGCGCTCATTTTGTCCAGAGTTAGCCATTTTTATGATTTACAATTTCTTCATTAACTCGTCTTCCACAAATGATCTTATCAAATCTGGTGATCCAAGCATTAGATTGACTGATGGTTATGCTTGTTGCGAAGCTGAGGAGATATTAAGAGGGGTCTCCTGGGATAAACTTCACCAAACAATGAGTTTTGAGCATTCAAAAGCGTGGGCGCCCCTGGCAAGTTGGGGCGCCCAAACTCACCAGAGTTAGAATATTTTTCATTTTTTCTTGTTTGCTTTTGAATTTTGAAATTTCACTCTTGTTTCACCCTATGTTCAGCCTCTCATAACTGGCAACTGCAAACTCTGATTGACGTGTTGAATTTCTTGTTGGAGAGCCTAATCAATTCTGAAGAAATCGTGTTAGAGCTACTTCTGCAAATTCATCTATTTAGGCCCTTGAAAACTTGCGCACCTCTTCTCTCCTAGGGCGCCCAAACCTTCTAGACTTAGCCATTTTTATCTGATTTTCATCTTTCAGAGTTTGAAACCTTCATTTTGTATACTCAACTTTGATCTGAATTTCTCGGAGGATGACCAATCGGATGCTCGAAATATTCCGAACCAATTTTTTTCAATTTTTTCAATAACAGATACAATGCAACACACATCCGTTAGGGTTAGCACTTAAACCAAAACGATGCGGAATTCAACTCTAACCAAGAATGCGCGGGATGACGACGAGCATATGGTCAAAGGATCCCTAACTTCTATTATGTTGAAAGTAAACTCAACACCCAGAATGTGCTTTCAAACCCGGAGTGGGAATGGAGCTACCATAGGGCGGAGATGTAAGATATTACAATGCAAATCAAAGTAAATAGGTGGCAAGCCAGCCTCTTCCACTTATCCAGTGGGTATTACAATGAAATAACAAAGAAGAAGTAAGATTGCTGACAGTACTACTGTTTAGCTTACAATAATTAGAGATTCGCCTGCCAAATACATAGAATAAGAAAGTCTAACCATGCTGCAATATAGTATAATGTCTCCTCAATGATCACAAAGACTTTCAACCCAAACCCAACTCAAAAGATAGACTTTACGCAAGCTGATATGACAGAACAGCAACTTAATATGCATAACCAACAACCCTAGAATTCACTAAAATGCTCACAACTCACTCAATACTTGCCAGAATGACATGAGACTTGATGCAAATGAAAGCTAGGATGATGACAATGAAGACTAGACAAAGAAACAGCTGACAAATTGAAGTATTTTTTTTTCTAAACACTTGCCAGGCAAAACAGAATGGTACAGCCTCAAGAAATGTTCTACCAACAAGATAAAATCCAAGACACCTCTAAAAAATCTGCAACTTGGCATAGAGGGGCGCCCAAGGCTAGCAAATGCATGGGTAAACTACCCAGAACCAAAATAAATTCGCCCAAAGACTTATGAGTATAAACTTCAATCTGCAATACAAAATCAGCAACTCCAAATTATGATTAAAATGCAAGAAACTGAACTACAAATGCAAAACAACTTCTACAATGCAAAATCTCACTACAAATCCACTCAACATAATCAAACTTCTCCACTAGGTGCTATCTCTCAAGCACGAAGTTGAGCCAAGGCTAGGAGGCTTTCATTCCTCGAAGCAGTCCAGCACCATTTCGGCAGCATAACAATATTCAAGACATAAGATGATAAAATGAAGAGAGAAGGCCTTCTTTTATAGACTTAGTAGAGAATCTCTAGATGCTTCTAGAAAGTGCGCCATTTTTCCAATTTGAATTTGACTTCATTTTCCCTCCAAGAGTGGCGTCCCTTTTTTCATGAGGCAATATTTGACCCCTTTTTATTAAATTAAAATTATCTCCTCCTCAAAAGTTGGCGTCCCCTTTCTCCAAGCAATATTTTGACTTTAGGAATATTTAAAATATTTCCTCATGAGATGACCACCCTCAAAGTCCCCCTTTAAAAACAACTTGAAGTTGTAACACTAGGCCAAGGGGTCATAAGATGAAAATAAAACATTATTAATTTAAAATAACTTCTCTCCAAAATGAGCACCTTAAAGCCAAAATCAATATTACCAACTGAATTGCCAAAAGAGGAAAGCTTGTTGAGCTGATGCAGACTAGACCACTGTTAAAAATAGAATTTACTAAAAATAGTAAATTGAGAAAGTTGCTCGGATCAAAGTGAAAGCAATACCATTGCAAAGCTTTCTGAAAACCCAGAAAGAATCCGCAATCCAAAATCCCAAACTCCAAGATGCAAATCCCTGAATCTTCAAAAGAACCCACCAAGCAACTGAAAACCCTAATTCTGCCTCTGTCTAGCCGACAACACACCAGAGATAGGCTATCAATCACTGAAAAGTGTAGGGCTAAAAATGGGGACATTACATGCTCTAACAAATATCAAAGCGCTATGGCCGGGTCAATAATCGAAAAAGATTGAGCATTATTCACAAACCATAACTCACAGTTACGTAAGTCCAAAGTTAAGTGTCCTTCACCGGGCACCCAAAGTTCCCGTGACTTAGTCAAAATTTGATAATTTCTATCTTTTTTCATTCTCGACTTCAATTTGGGTCTCCCCTGCTCGGGGCCTCAATCCCGCAAAGCGCATTGGATGACTGCTGACTACATCATTAGATTCGCTATGAGCCGAAGAGAACCGGAAAGCAGAATCCCTTTGGTTGGAGGCAATGTAAACCCTAATTTCACCATTTAATTCCCTAAAAAGATGGGCACCTATTCTCACCTGGGGTGCCCAAGTCAACCAATGTTAGAAAATTTTTACAATTTTTCACCTTCTTCGTTCTTCGTGCTTGCTCACTGACTCGCCTGCTGTTGAATGCCTAAGTGTTAAATCTGACGCCTGGCAGCTGACTGACCTTTATTGATGACCTCAGAGCTCTTGATATGCTTCTGAAAAAGCAGAATAGACCCACAAGCACAAAACTCATTACTTTGAGATTCTGACTGCACTAGCCTGATATGGACGTATTTTGAGCCAATCAAAATCAGTTTGGACCCTAGTGGACCAACTTTCTATTTTTAGAAAGTTTTGCTAGTATCCGTTTCAAAAGAAACCCAAAAAAACCTAGAAAAAGTTATTATTTTTAGAAAATTTCTAAAAATAGCAGTTTTCCTAAAAAGTAGGGATGAAAAACTGAGATCTAGGTTTTGTAGATTAGGTTGCTCTAAGCAGACCCAGATCGTCGGATTTTGAAAATTTCATGCTTTAACCCCTCATGCAAGACATGCACACCCAAATTTTGACCTTTTTGACTGATTTAACAAGACTTTTACTCATTTCTTCAAAATGTCGAAGTGTAACAAAAATTTTAATTTTGGGGTACAACACTGTGAAAAACTATTGTTTATTTGGACATGCAAGAGAAAACCTAAGACAAGGATAGAAGAAATGTGAGGGGGAGAAGATAGAAGTTATAAACTGCCTCCTTCAATCCTCAAGTAAAACGCCTCTGTATAAACCCAATCTAATGAATTCTTAGCAAGAACATACTGGAAACATGAAGCATGGAAAAATATTTCTCTGTGCAATTTGAACCTAGAACTGCGAAGAACACTAAAAATGGCCTCCGTTAGATCCTTCAAAATGCGTTGGAGAGAAAATAGTTGATTTTAGCTTCAACCTACAAGAAATAATGGAGCAATGATGCCTATGCTTGAATAAATATCCATTTTGGAGGTGGCAGTGTCAGTTATGGTGCCAACCCTAATTGAAAAATCAACGTGAGCAATTTGCCTCTTTTAACTAAAAGTTCTCTAATTTTAGGATGCCATATGCAAGAGGAAGCGTGCAAAAATCACAACCAAGAGTCAATCGGGCACACTTTGATTTTTGGCACCCAAGCTTGAAGGAGTTAGAAAATTTTTAAAAAATTTCAACTTCTATTGTGATGAACTGCCTCTATTTAACCTTGAATTCTAGTCGCCTAGTTGATCCTGAAGCTTGGCTAATAGATTCATCGCGAAGCTAGATCAAGTTTGAAGAGATGTTGCTAGGAGATGAAAACCTCATAAACTAGTTCTGATGACTTGAAATTTTGGGCACCTCTTGCCAAAAGGGTGCTTTTTTTACCAGACTTAGCCATTTTTTGGATGCTTTTCAGTCTTGTCAATTTGACCCTCTGAGCTTCAATCTGCAGCTGTGGTTGATTGATGACTCCCGCGAACATGCCAAGATATCGAACGGAAAACCAATTCAATTCTGGAAAGAATGACAGGTATTGCAACGTCTGAAATTTGATTTATGAGGCTCAAATTCAAGGGCATGCCTGGCTTGCAGGGGCACTTTTGTGTCTCTAAGATACATTTTGCAATATGTAACCATTGACGAAATGCTCCAGTTTGACCCTCGCTGCCGAGAGTTTCGACTGCTTTGAAGTTTGTGCTAATGATCTCATTGCGAAGATTGACCAAAATAGAAGAAATGTTCTTGGGAGTCACGAAGTTTGAAAGCTACATCTAGACCCTCAAAAAGTTGGGTGCCTTTTCCAAGAAGGGTGCATTTTATTCAACACAACCAAATTTCCATGTTTTTCAACTTGCCTCCGTCTCTAGCGTTTTATGCTTGATCTCCATTCATGGGCGTTTGACAGGTCCTAAGAGCTGACCGCTAGGTTCATCGCGTAGCTAGAAGGATTCTGAGCAGATCTCTTGAAGAAGACAGCTGCTAAAAACCTCATCTGGTTGACCAAAAGTCTAGGCGCCCCTAGCTTGCAAGGGTACATTTGACTTTTTTTTATTTTCATTTCATCCTCCATTTTACATGTTTGCTGAATCAACTGCTACTTTCATTTGATATGTCTCGTGGAATGGCAAACAGGTTCGTTGTGAAGCTGGACTAAAGCCAGAAAGATTATCTGGAGACGGTCAATGCAAAAACTAACATCTAATGGATTTTATTCTTGGGCACCCCTGGGCTACAGGGGTGCATTTTCCGTTACAGACTGCCATTTTGGATGTTTGTTGACCTTTAGCATCTTTTGCTTCTACCGTCATTTGTTGGTGTTTGACAAATCTGTTGAATTCACTAGAAAGCTAGTAGAATTTTGGAGAAGATGATTGGTTTTGCAAATGTTAACAATTGCATTTGGCCTCTAAAATCCCTGCACTTTTGGCTCTAGACTTGTTCATTTTCTGATGATTTTCAACTTCTTCACGCTTTGCGATTACCACGTTGCTTAGTTGGGTTGACTATGTTGAAGCATTGTTGTTGTCGACGCGAGTACATTCACCATTATGACTGCATTCACCATTTTTGCGTGTATGAACACTGCCAAGTTGACTTGGGCATTGATTGCAAAGGCGTCTCCCTTGTACCAAGGCATAGTGTTTCCAGACTTGGAATATTTTTTACATTTTTCATGCTTTTGAAAATCCCCTTCGTCCCGAAGCATCTTTTTGAGCATCTTTCACCATAGAACCTTCTGTGATGCATTTGAGGCTTAGATTTTGACACCTGGTACTAGCCATTTGCCATTGATGACCTCAAAGGTCCTAACTTTTCTCCTAAAAAAGTGAAGTAGACCCACCAAAGCTAAACTGACTTTTAATTGATTCTGACTTGACCAATGTGATCGTGAAATGAAATAAGCCAATCAAAATCATTTTGTCTGGAAAGATCCTATTTTTTAGGATTTTTCCAAAAAATAGGGGCCTGAAACCCTAATTTTCAAAATTTGCCAATATCCTTTGGACAATAAACCCACAAAAATTCCATGCTTTGTTTGACCTAAAACTGACTTTTGACGACAATTTTACAAGATTTAGACCATTTTAATCAAAATGCCTTATTGAAGCAAAAATTTTATTTTGGGTACAACACTCTACAAAAGATTGAATAAACAAGTTTAATACCAAACCTATAATAAGATTTTTTTTAAAAGTCTTGCCACCTATCAAAAATTGTCAAATGATTGTCAAGCAATTTTACCATACAAAAGAAATTTAAAAAAGCTTCTTATACAAAATAGATATTAGATTTCTTGCAAATAAAACAGAAAAGGGAAAAAATGTAAGCTATGTTGAACTTAATAAGTGAAGAAAATGCAAATGCCTTTCCAAATGAGTACAGCCTAGGCAATGTTTAAATTTATATTAAAAGAAAACAAGTATGGTCTGCCTGGTAAAACCTTTGATGTGCATTTCTGAAATTCCCGGACAAAGCTGTTTCTTGTGCTGTGAGAAGTGCTAATGGTGGGCTAATGGCACGCAAAACACTTGAAGATAAAAGGAAGTAACCATACAGTACAAACTGTCCTTTATACCTGACATAGAAAAGCAGATAATATATTTAGTAATGAGTCTGCTGAGATGTTCCTAATGCTTGCTTGGACATGTCATGCAGGATTTCTGAGAAGGCAATTACCCAATCGTCTTTGCTAAGGAGCGGCTGAAGAGTATAACATCTAATACAGGCTTAAAGGTGTATGAGTAGAGCTCACTTATTGATGAACAAAACTTTGCAACATCTTCTGTAATTCGCTGCCAAAAAAGAAATCTCTTCAGATACAAATGTATGCTAAAAAGAGGGATAACAGAACACAGTTTTTAGAAAAAAAATTAAAAAGCAAGAAAGAAATATCATTGAGATGGCACATTTTATCTTATAAGGAGCAATTCAATACTCAAAGTAGAAGCTCATTATACCTGATCTGGATTTGAGAGCCCTCTTAAATTAGATGCCACATAATATACATGGTTTGTAAGGTAAGCTTGGTGCAGATGCTCTGTGAGAACTTTCTGCAATGAAAGACTGATAATAGTCTGAAGTCGAAGTAAACAAAGAAAAGTCAGATAAAAGAGAATATTGAGCATGCTTCAAAAAACAATCAA
This sequence comes from Sequoia sempervirens, assembly GCA_007258455.2. Classification (NCBI taxonomy): domain Eukaryota; kingdom Viridiplantae; phylum Streptophyta; class Pinopsida; order Cupressales; family Cupressaceae; genus Sequoia; species Sequoia sempervirens. The sequence goes on along the minus strand of VDFB02372343.1, from coordinate 22,370 downwards.
CGAAATTTCAGAATAAGAAAATCAGATTACAGATGGATACTATCTTTGAGAAATCAATACATTTATGCAAGTGATAATTTATGAAGTATTTATATTTATCTTTTTCACTTAAAACCTCTTAAGATTTCCACCAGCATTTAAGAATGCAGGGAGGAGAGAAATCTACTTTTCTCTTTCTTCTCCTTCACCCAAGCTCTCCAATCCCATCTCCCATCGTCTTAAGAGATTTTCAATTATTTTTCACATGTTTTTGTAAAATACAGATGCATGCACTGTCACTTTCAAAAGACTCCTATACCTTGGCCTCTTCAATCTTCTGGAAGGCATCTGCTAACCTTCGTTATAACCGTTTGTTTAGAATACCAGCTAGCTTATGTCCACAGGGCTGCTGCCAAACAATTATGCATGTTTCATTCTGGCTGTGGGAGAAAATCTATTGTTTCTTGCTTTCACACAAAGAAAGGACATGGCATTATCATTCGGCAGTATTACCCTTATGGGAGATTTATCTTAAGGCATTTATTTCTCTTCCGAGTCATTTTTTTGTACTGCAGTTTGGCCTTTGTTGCAGCAGCTTTGTCCTCTCTCTATGAAGGACAAAGTTTTAGATCTATTGACACAAAAGACAAGACTCGTGAACTTCCTTGATCCAGCTATGAGAGCTTTCTTATTTTGGTTTCAGATCTAATTTCCCAGTTCAAGGAATGGCATATGTCACTGCTCATTGTGCTCATGTTCAATGACCCTTGATCATCAGTCAATGGGTTTTGGAGATTCCTGTCCTTTAAGGATTGCAATTTCAATTTTTTATTTTGTTGTTCTTGTAATGTTATGCCTCTAGAAGGTTATAACTATATTTGGAATTTCTTCTCGACTCCAGTTTTTGGACTCTTTTACCTATTATTGTACTACCATTTTTATTTCCATTAAAATCTTTGGTAGGGTACCAATGTTTTGGGTTCAAGACCAGACTCTGCATAAACTTTATACATCTGGTTGATAGTTGTAACATATCTTAATGTCAGGCTTCGGGCTCTTTAGGGGTTGTTACAACCCATGCAACCATCTAGAAGTTTATGTTGTGAAAAAAAATTGCACATTATGAATATGGATTTGTAATTTTTTTGACATCCGAAACCATGATGTGTATTGAACTCATCTTTTGATCTATAAATGAACGAAAACTACTTATAAGTTCTCTAAATTTAGTTTTATGCAGGTTTTTTACTATTGTTTTATAAATTTATGTGTTTTTAATGTTCAGAAAATTTGTTGACTCCTATAACGACCTAACCCTTTTATAAAGAAAAAATTTCTTAATTTTACACCAAACAAGTAATGGTAACAAGTAAATAAGCCATTGCAATAAAAAAATTATTTCCTTTTATTGATAACTTCCAAACAAGATACAACATATTTCAACATGTAATCCTTTTCTTTTCAAATATACATCAGAGTAAGAAAGCATACAAATACATACATAGCTCATGAAGCTTTCCAACAAATAGTAGTACAACTGTCCAGGTTCCTTTCCTTTCAAATCTTGGTTCTTTTGTCACCTGTTGTGTAGGAGAAGCATCACTCAGGCACTTGTCCACCAACCACTGACTCTTAATGTGGTCCCCCGCACATCTATCATTCGATAGATGGCCCTTCCCTTCAACGAAAATATTGGTAGAGTAACCGATAACGACAACCAACTAAGCATAGTGTTGTGTCCTACATAACTAGAACTTGCAATTCCACAATCCCGAACTAGCATGTAATAATGGATCACGGTGAACTGACAGTGTAATCTCAAGCATCACACAATCTAAGTGGAGTCTCGTACATTGCACTACTTTGGCCAAAGTATTATATTTAGTAAACGACTAAGAGTCATCTATCACAAACACTACTCAAGGCCAATTTGACTTAAGGCTATCTTAAAAGATGCATAGGCATTGTCCTTCAATGGATAATCTGTCATCCCAGACTAACCTACAACAATCTATTCTACTTGAAATGAATCTAACTAGCAAGAAAGTACACAAGCCCCCTCCCTTACTGGATTATCTATCCTAGGAGTAAAACAAGCTTTCCTAGTTAACTTAATAACTTAGCTGGGTGTACCTCAAGTGACTCTTGCATTCAATCAAGCCTAATAAATAATATCTAATGCAAACAGCATTCTCCTATTATGGTGATCTTTACAAACATTGTATAACACAACTAGAATGCTTCATTTTCCCTTTCACAAAAGACAAACATATTCACTTCCTATGCACAAACAGAAAGTACTTTTCAAACAACATAATAATTCTTGCAAATAAATAGTAGAAGGATATCCCATGCCTATATATGCTTTTCCCAAATTGATGACAGAGCTGCCTTCACTTATAGCTCAATCCAGCACCTCAAATGAATTCCCAATCCTTCAGAAATTGATAATTCTTCCTCACAAAATTCCCTCTTTCCACACTAAGAAACAACTAACAAATAATGATGAATTCCTTGGGTAGAATATGCCTTTCTCAAAGGTAATAGTGATCTCACAAAAATATAATTACTTGCTGCAAATAATGTTCACTCATAAATTGAATACTGGTTGCAAATATTGTTCACTCAGAAATTGAAGAATTAATGCACAAGATGATATGTATAAAGCAATCACAAAAGACAAATGACAAAAGCTAAATGAAGATTATGAGAATGAGAGAATGGTGAATGGATACGATTTAGGAGAGTTGGGTGATTATTTATAGTAAGCCCAACCTCCAACATTCCCTACAGCCATGGCATGTGAATTGACACCACTGCCATTTGAATTGTTCAACCTAGAGGTGGCGCTAAATTAAGTCTATACTCAGCATTGGACATGGTGAGTCAAATTCTAATTTTGCCAGCATTATGAAGACTGTTTCCAAAAAGCACATGGAGAATTTCATAAATCAACACCTACATAAATTGTTTTTAGAGGTGGCGCTAAACTCATAAGATGGCGGGATTTTCATATTTCAGAGAAGAAGTCAATCGTAATTCATTAACACATAGCCTTCATCAACTATCTTTTTGGTTGAGTCGATGGAATTCATTCACTGCTTTGAACTAAGTCAAGCTTCAGGTTTCAGCCTAATCAAAGCTATTTAAGATTCAAACGCCTTTCAGAATTTATCCTTGTGTATTCAATTTGCAGGTGTTGCATGATTTCTTCCAACGCAATATGTAATTCAAAGTCCAAATTTCATATCATAACTATCTCGGCATAAATAAAGCCAAAGTTCAATTCGTGAATTGAAGTCTATCAATTTGATCCTTCTGTTTAAATTGGCTCTTTTAAGCAAGTCAGAGATAATTCAATTTTCAAAGTTGAAATGATAGTATTAAATCGACTCACTATTAAATATGAATAATTCGATTTTCAAATATTTAAACTATATAATTTATATATATTTAAATTATATATATAGTATATATTCAATATATATATATATATATATATTAAATACCTCAGTATTAATATATATATGTATATTAATATATAACTTAAATATATATATATATTTACATATATATATCATAAGCCAGTCAACATACACTGACATATATATATATATATATATGTTCATATTTGAAAGTAATAATAATAATATTATTAATATCCACATTACACAGGATGTGAGTATATATACATATATATACCTGTATATACCCCTATGTACACGTATGTGTAGGTATACCATATCGATGCATCTGTATGAGCATATCCATTTGCCAACATATGCTTGTATCGATATGTATATACATATGGATACATGTATATACTATACACATGTATAAAAGTCCACATCTGATTCACTTACATCCATTTATGTTACCATCATATTGATAGGTGTGTACATGCAGTATCTTTATACATATGCATATACGTGTCATCAGATCCTCCTGACACGCATGTGCATACATATAAACATACTTCCACCTACATCTGTCCTAACCATATGATTCTAATATCACAAGATAAATCTCAGAACCTACATAGATAAACATCACTCGCAACTGCATGCAGAAGTAAACAAGACTCTTAATGCAAACATACAAGCTATGGATGACTTCCCTATAACCCAATCAAACTGACTCAATTCACTCAATCTAAAGTGGTGTGTGTATGCTCAGATAGTTTACTTTACCAATCACCCAACCAAGATCTTCTCCCGAGTGATGCTTCCCCTCCGCCTGGAGGAATGGTACATATACCTGCATCCACTGACACATGCTCACAGCAGTCAAATGTTCATAACAAAAGCAATATACATAAACATCACAGAAGTTAGTATAATCACAATTCAATAACCTTCTATTCTCATAAATGCAATATTTCACCAAGGATAACATCAATTCAAGTAACATTAAATGAGACAATCATCAAATGTGTAAACAATCATATTGATAACAAGGTACAGCATACTTTATTCATCTTCAAAATTCTCATTACAATCCATTTTACCCTATGCAGTAATAGTAAATAGTAGCTATACAATGTAACAAGTCCCAAGTCCAATTCAAATTTTAGGTCTATCGAGTTTTTGTTGAGTCAATTTTCTAAATCTGAACTATGGGTTGAACCCTCCAAGTGTCATCTATTACATATGTCAATTGACTCTATGATGAGAGAAAATTCATTGCACCACTACCAAGTTTTTGCATCAGAGTGTCAGAGTGTCTTAGATTTGAAGCTCACACCAACACTTTGTCAAGTGGGTTGTTATTGACAAGGCAAATGTTGTCTAATGTTGTTACCAACTACGAAACTCAAGATGCCACTTGGATCGCTTAGTTCCTCAAATAGCTGGAATAGGTAGAAATTAGGAGTTAATCAGTAGTCCTTAGAATCCCCCACAAAGGCCAGCATTTGAAAGTGGTTGCTTCTTGGAGGTAAAATCCAAGCACTTTTGAATGGAATGGCAGAAAGATATAGGGAGTTAACACTCTTGAATTGTTGTACAATCAAATATCATTTCCCTTGACTGACATAGTAGATGGGACAGCTGAAATAGAATGAATGAGAGAGGCTAACCCAATTTGATTCCAACGGGACTCTTTACTAAAAGACTACAGTGGCTAGGAATAAAAGCAATATATCTCCACAGATTTTTTTCCTTGAGTAGTTTTGTACTCCTTTGTCTTAGGATCTGTTGTGACCTTTTTCACACATCGCCCCATTCAAATGGGGACCCCTAATTTTTGCTCCATTCTGGTCATTTTGGCTTTGGTTTTTGGTCTCTCTCTCTCTATCTGTCTCTTTTCTGATGGTCTACTTTCTGGGGACGTTCCCGTCTGCAAGCTCCAACATGAATTTGGCCAAGTCTGAAATTAGGGTTTGAGTCTTTCCAGCCAATTTGAAGTCAAACAAGGTGAATAACTTGAAACTTGAGCTTAACGTTCTTGTCAGTATGCTTCCAGCAGGCTCTCGGCAAAAATTTATCGGATTCCAGGTACTTACTATTTTTAGTAAGTGTGAGATTACAGGCGGTTCGTCAGCATTTTTTGAGATTCCGATCATCACACTGCATTCAGAGTATATCAGACTGCTTGCATGCCAAATTTGAGCGAAAACGGACAACTTACTATTTTTAGCAGTCCGGCTTCCGGCACGAATTTCAGGGTCTAGATGCAGAGTTTTTCTTTGCATGTCAGCATATTCCTTCTGGGTTTTTCGAGACCTTCGCGACGATATAACATGCAAGTTGAGATGACAACTTTCAGAATTCAGTCTTCCGAGGCTATTTTTAGGGTTTGCATGTCAGGGTTTCTTTTGCATGTCAGGTGATTCCTGATGGGTTTTTCGAGAGCTTCGCGATGGTGTGACATGCAAATGGAGATTCTCACTCAGTAAGGAACTTGCTATTTTTAGCAGGTGTGTCCCGGCAGCCGCCACCCAGCAGTTCAGAATCACGAGCTGATCGCAGTGTCGCAGAAACGAAGGCAAACAAAGCTCATTTGGTGTGCATACAAAGCGAATTAGGGTTTCCAACTTCGAAGCCTAAAAATAGGCATCAAAAGACAAAATTTGCGAAAACCGGTGTAAACCACCGCGATCAGCGTTCTTCAGGCTGTCTGCTGGTAAAATTTCAAGTCAAACGGAGCACTTACTATTTATAGTAAGTCAGATTGGAAACATGCTAAAAATAGTAAATCAGTTGCATGCGTCAGTGTCGGCAGACAGGTCAAGTGGTGAGGAGCGTCTCATTAAAATTTCAACTCGATCGGAGCATGGGAGCTATCAGAAACATGAGGTTACTATTTATAGTAAGCCACCTTCAGAAACATGCTAAAAATAGCAGGTCAGCTAAAAATGGCAGTGCCGACAGGTTGATAAACCAGTGAGGATGCAGTGCGCAAAATTTCAAGTCATTCCGAGCTTCAGAGGTACAAAATTGAGAGGACTTACTAAAAATAGCAGGGTATGAAAAACTTGAAGAGGAAAGGGTTAAAAAAATTTCTAAGTGTGAAATGCTTATCCACTTGCCTAGGCAAAATGCGCTCAAGCTAAGGAGAGTCAAAGCAAGTTCATCCGCCTCATGCATCAAAATGCGCCCAAGTTTATCCTGCACATACATAGAAATGCGCCCATGCAGCAAATGGTCAAAGCAGTCAAAAGTTTTTGTCCTCCTCTATGTGCAAAATGCGCCCACCTCATAAAAGAGTCAAGGAAAATTTCTAAGTAAAGTTCGTCCTTCTTGCATAGCAAAATGCGCCCACTTCAAGAGTTGTTGAAAAAAGTTTCTAAGGCAAATGAATATCCTCCACCATGGCCTAAATGCGCCCAACAAGCAAGAAAGTCAAAGAGGTCAAAGGGTTTTATCCTCCTCCCATGCCAAAATGCGCCCAAGGAAGAGTTGGTGCAAGATATTTGAAAATTTTTCTAAGTATGAGTCTCGTCCTTCACACATGCTAAAATGCGCCCAGCTAAAAAGTGGTCAAAGCAAAGTCAAGGAGTTTCATCCACCAGCTAGGCTGAAATGCGCCCAAAGGCTGCCATGTGAGGACAAAAGCTGGAAGATGAGGAGTCACTAGTCAAGGCGTTGTAAATGCTTCATCCTCCACCTACATCAAAATGCGCCCAAAATGAAATGAGTCAACAAGTCAAATCCTTCACCTACATGAAAATGCGCCCAAATGGGGCCACATGAGGACAAAAGTTGGAAGTTGAGGAGTCACTTGAGAAAAACGTTGGGAGTTTCATCCTCCATGCATGCTGAAATGCGCCCACATTTGAAGTCAACAAGTCAAAAAGGAAGGCGTTAGAAACTTTCATCCTCCACCCCATGCAATATGCGCCCATCCTCTTCAACATAAGAAATGCGCCCATGTTTAGCAAGAAAGTCAAAGAGTCAAAGGAATTTCATCCTCCTACATGCCTAGAATGCGCCCATCCCCTTCTAAGTGTTGAATGCACCAAGATGTAAGGTGAGAATGGTGAAACAAAAGAGTTAAGGCGTTGAAAATAAAGGTGGTGAAAATAAGGAGTTACCAAGGCGTTGGAGTTATTATTTCCAAATGTGCTAAGTACGCCAAGATGGTGGGTGATGGAAAATAAAATATTGCTTGGGCATTGAAGATGCTAAACCTGCAAGGTGGTGAAGTAAAGTGGCTAAGGCGTGGAAGTAGAAATCCTTTTGCAAGTATAAAATGCGCCTAGGGTATTGATGATGGTTGCTAAGGCGTTGGATATTTTATGAAGAATAAAATACAAAGGGATGAATAAAATAAAGTACGTGATGTGTTTTGAAAGAAAATTCTCTGAGAGGGATGAAGTTGGATAAAATTTTCTCCCAGGCAAAGTGAACAAAGTTAGCAAAGTTGAATAAAAATTTCCTATGGCAAAATTTTCAAAGTGATCAAAAATTTTCTAAGGCACCAAAATATGTTCTCCCCTAGGAAAATGCCTAAGTCTGGAAGAGGTGGTGGAATTTTTCTTGAAGCATAGATGAGTCGCCTGAGGTGAAGTCAGAAGATGCCAGCTCCACAGGATTGATAAAAGTTTTCAAGTCAGAGTAAAGAAATACGCTCCAAGGTGAAGAAATGAAATAAATTTGATGAAAGAATATTTTCTAAAGGTTCAAAATTCAAGAAAATTAAATGAACCCGTTCGTTGGGCACCCATGAATTCGACAAGTTCTGGAGAAAATTTTCTTCTGGGTATCGAAGATTGCCGATGAGGAGTTGATTTTAAGGTCTTCCACAGCTTGCCGAGGATTCTAGGATGAAGATTTTTAAGTGGGCACCAGGTTGATGAGTTTTCCTAAGGGAAACTTGAAAATTTCTAAGGCAGATGTGAAGAAAACGTGTTTTCAAGATGAAATTCTCCAGACGATGAATTTGAAAGGAACTGCCTAGGTGAATTTGCTTCAGTCCTCCGTGAAGATAGTTTACTTAAGCCAGAGATGAATAAAACCAGGGTTGTCAGAGCTCCAGCAGGTGAAATGAATTTCCCAAAGATGAAGTTTATCTAAGGCATGAACTTGAACACAAAGTTGGCGATGAGCGCTTGAAAGTTGGAGCGTGAAAATCAGGTAAGTGAGTTAAGTTTATATCATGAAGTATTCTAATACCCCTCTCCTTGCTTGTTTTGCAGGAGAAATGTCGAGGCCAAACGATGATGACTTAGTGTGATGATTTGAAGTGGAAGCACGATGAAGATGAGTTACAATCTCGAAGGAGGAAAATTTGCAAGAAAATGGCTAAGTGTTAAGACTTAGTATAATTCGAAGTGACGAAGATGAAGACCCTCAAGTGGAAGAAATCAAAGAACAACGCCAAGAAAGACGATCGAGAACAGTGTGAACGCGTCTACAAATGGAATCTTCTAGAAGGATGATGGTGGACATTATGGCGCATTTATTCCCCCACTCTCCTCTATGGCGGTTTTTAGGGCAATATTATTTAGGGCTGAGGTGGCACGATTTTAGCCACTCTATTGATTGTAACCCTAGCCGTCTTTTGGGACTTGGCTAGCTATAAAAGGGGGAGTCCCCCTCATTTGTAAGGTAGTAGAAGATTAGAATTAGATCAGACATTGAGTAGTATTAGCATTAGAGCTAGATAGTGTAGCATTGTAGAGCATTTTTGCATAATTTGAGAAGAGAGAAAGTTTTCCCTTTGAAAACTTTTGAGGAGAGATTGTTGTGTAACACATTTTATGATAATAGATCTTTCATTGATGATGGAATTAGGTCTTGTCATGAAATGCTAGCAAGGTTTCTTCTTCCTTTCGTATCCAAGTAGCTTAAATTCATGCAAGTAGCTTACTTTGGTGTGTGGTGTTTCATTGAGATAGCTTCGCTTTATTCCATACCACTAGCGGCTTGTTGATGATAAGTTGTGTGGTCAACTGGACATTATCTTGAGTTTAACTTCGGTTGTGATTTATATGCTTATATGCCGTTGTGATGGGTGTATGCATGTTAAAGTCATAATTTGAACATCTTTGCTATTTCCCTTGAAGATTGCACCGATTTTGCTGAGGCTGTCCGACGGAGGCTAGGTGAAATCCGGTTGAAGTCTATTGAAACGAAGCTCCACATATCCGCATTTAGAATAGAATATAGCTTCTTAGGCCCTACACCCTTTTAATTCAGTTCATTTCCGGTTAGAATTAGGAAACTTGCTCACCTGCCAAATCATTTGAATCACACGAAAGCCCTTAGTCTACTGTTTGTTGTTAGCCGTCGAACAATTGTGTAAGTCCCCTTGACATACCAGCAATATCACATCGAGCCAAACTGAGCCTATTCGCACTCAAGGAACCTTGGAGTTGAAAGCATGATCTTACTCGCAATCTTAGCATGTTGAATACTTTGTTCAAGAGAGGATAGAGCGTCCGTTGGGAGACTTTATTCTGTGTTGGTGCGGTCTCAAAAACCACGTCAACAGGATCTAATAAGTTTAGAATTAAATAATTTGTGCCTTCCTTAGACACTATCTAGTTTATATGAATATTTGTTGTCTCTCATAGTCCTGTTGATCATTACAATCATTTGAGGGCATAATATCTGGGATGATTTCTTTATTTCAACATTTTTCTTTATAGTCTATTCTATTACAAAATTTCAACAAATGAAATGAAATAAGGGAGGCAAAAATGTAGTCCTAGAATGCACTCAGTTAAATAAGAAAGTGTCAAAGAAAAATGTTGTTTCTCCCCAAATTTAAAATGTTCTCAAACTAATTTAATGCACAAAGCACCCTTCATCTCCATACATTTTCTCTAGTAATTTATCTAGGGTGCAAGAAGAGAGAAGAAAGAGAAACCATAGTGAGCAGTTAAACTGGAAACAACCTAGAAGATAGCATAGCATTCATTACCCAAAGCTTCCATTCCTCTGAATTTCAAGTACAAGTGAGGTGAAAACAGAAAGGAAGATTTCACTAGGCATCAAAAGCTACATTAATATCATTAGAATTTAGTATTATATTTTCAGGAGAATATTTTTTCATAAGTTTGTAAATAAGCATAATTAGCAAACAAGGTTGAATACATTAACTTACACGCATACCCTTTAAACCACTATTCACCACCGCAGCAGGTAAAGACGTCAAGGCAAACGCTATTAGATATTTGAAGAAACTGGGCCAATTCTGTTGCAATAATGTAGTAAGCAATAAACAAGTCAGTAGAACTTACATCAAGTAACATTTCCAAGATATAGAATATGACTAGACTTGTACCTTTGATATGATTGCTTGTGCCGATTTTCCTTCTAATGAGGCAATCCTATCTGTCCAGTTTAATCAGAATATGCATTAGACATAAATCAAAGTTTATCAATTCTGCTTGACTATAAGACATCAATAAAAAGGAAATAATTTATTAAAACATTTCCAAAATCTCTTAGTGCTCCATAATTGAATCAATCAATAAAAAACATTTTCCTTATTATTCTAATCAACACTGGTGAAATAAGAAGGTACTTAGAAATTTTTAAATTCCCAGAAAAATTATTTGAGAAAATGCAAATTGCCTTTAAGCTACATCATAGACAATAAATAATTCTTTTACATGATTAGAATTTACTATTATAGACACTAACTGATTCCAAGTTATATATATCTTTGATAATCATTTTGTGAGTGATTGTCCTCTTAATCGGAGATTTCATCAATTAGTACTGAAAATATACAATAAGGAGCATTTACTATTCTACAACTACAAGATACATCAAAAACTTGGTCTGAGTCAAAAATTCTTTAGGGGGCCAAGTTCATGGAATGAAGAATGGAACATTTTCCTTGATCTTTTTGAAGTCTACCTATGGTTTCCTTGAGATATATATGTCTGGAGTTCAGGTTAATGTCAATGATCATGAAAGAATTATGACAGGTATTGAGAGAGAGATTCAAATTTCAAACTACTACTAGGAACCAGTTGCATTTTAACTACAGTAGTAAAATTGCGTTGCCAATTAGAAGACATAAGATGAAAACAGTAACAGAATGGAATCCAGACACCTTAGAGGTTGGCTGCTTCAATTGCAACTTTGTGTTTGCTTCTGATGCCTCTCCAAGCAACATCCATGATCTTGCCTGCATTGGTGGAGGCTATTTCTATATTTACCATCTTGAAAGATATCCCAGGAGTGGGAGATGCAGTGTTCTCTTAGTGACATTGTTTCTGTTCTAGTAGTGTCAAAGGTAGATCCAGCTTCAGGTTTTGGATGAGATAAGCATCGAGATTTGATCACCTCCAATTTTGAAAGAATTTTACATTGTGCTTTCATATAACCATATTCTACTTTTTTAAATAATGTTTTTTGAAGTTTGCATATCACTGGACATACAAGCTTTATCAATTCATTTCCAAGATGTGAAGATATCCCAACTTTCTCTATTGTTCCCAAATCTCTCTAAACGCAAGCAGTTTGTAACATACACCTCTGATTTTTTTATTTATTTTTATTTTTCAAATCCCCTGTTTGCTAGTTGCTTGTTCAATGATGTGTTTGTGTATGTTTTCCAATGAGTTTGCAAGAGTATATTGTTAAGTTTATGATCAGATTAAGTGCACAGAAAATTAATTCAAAAATCCGACACAATAACACAGCAGATACCCTGGGAAAACCACCCTCTTGAGGGAGAAAAAACCCAGCAACAATATATCACTTATATATTGATATGTAAATCCAAGAATCTCCTTTACAAAGGCCGATATGAAGGCCAACAAGAGACACTACAAACTGATGTAGATACACAGCAATAAGACTCAGCCTTATACAATTTTTCAACCTGCTCCTCTACAGAATTCGCTCTAAGAATGTGACGACTTATGATGAATCATGAACAATGAATGAATGAATGGCAAGAAGCATCATCTATATATACAATATGAAGGGAGACGTAACCATCCAAGAACACAAGTCGGCCTCACATAGAAAGGTGCGCTCCTCCATAAAATCATGTCCAAGAAGATAGTCGGCCTCATTTAGCAAATCGGACCTCTTTATTAATTCATGCCATTTCATAATTAAGCATAACAACCAATGAATGTGACTCTTCAAAGATCTCAAGTTGGCCAAGAAGCGTGCCACTTCATTAAAGGATAATCTCACAATTTAAATAGCCATTTCAGGCTAACATTTAAATTGTCTTCAATCTATGCGCAAGTCCGGAAGGAGCAGCCCGATGCTACTAAGTAACATCAACACTCCCTCTCAACTAAGGATGATACTTCTAGCTGCATAAGCCATATCACCTCAATGTGATGTCTACCACATTGGCTACAACCAAATGTGAAAAGAAGAATATCACCTAATCGTGATATTAGATATCTCCTCAACCTGATATCAACCATAATGGCTACAACCATACTATGGTGTGTACAAGTGTTCATCACTTGCGTGATGTTGTCACCTCAACATGACTTTCACAAGTACAAGATGTGTCATGGAGTCACACGCATGACATCCACCATGACTCTCTTAGAGGGTGGAAACAAGGGCTTTCACCTCAAATCTCAAGGAGAAATGCATTAACAAGGGATTTCACCTCGAACTTCTCTCCACAGAGAAGAACTCATTATAGGCTATCACTGATACTGAGTCTCTTTCTCAGTTAAGGCTGGATTCTCCACCATACCAAGCTTATCTTGAAAGTACACAAACTTTATTCTGGAGAGAGGGTTGGTGAAAATATCTATCGTCTACTCATCAGTGTTGATATACTTCAACTATATAGCCTTCCTCAATACGATATCTCTAATATAGTGGTATTTAATCTCAACATGCTTGGTTTTGTCATGAAACACAAGATTGACAGAAAGCTTCACACAACTCTGATTATCACAATGAATGATAGTAGGCTCCATTGATTGTCCAAACAATCCTGCAAGGAGCTTACGAAGCCATATTGCTTCCCGAGCTGCCATACAAGCTACAATATACTCTGCCTCTGTTGTACTCAATGCCACAGAAGACTGCTTCCTGCTACACCAGGATATCATAGCAAAACCCAAACTAAAGCAACAACCAAAGGTACTCTTCTAATCTATAACACATCCTGACCAATCAGAATCAGTATAACCATGCAGCTCCAAGTCAACATCTAAAGAATATCTCAACCCATATCCAACTGTGCCACGCAAGTATCTCAGGATATGTTTAGCTGCAACAAGATGTATCTATCTTGGTTCACACATGAACTAACTAAGTGCACTCACAGCATAACAGATATCTGGTCTGGTGTTAACTAGATACATCAAGGACCCAATCAGTTGTCTGTACATTATAGGATCCACCAAGTCTGAACTAGTTGCACCCTCCTTTAATTTATGTAGGTTGGTCTCCATAGGTGTAGACATGGATTTGCAATCCATCATACCAAACCTCTTGAGTACATCGATGGTGTACTTCCCTTGACTAAGAATCATCTCATCTAGTTTCTGCCAGACTTCTAAGCCAAGGAAGTAGATAAGTCCAAGATCTTTCATCTCAAACTCAGAGGCCAACTCTTTCTTACATTTGATGATCAAGTGCTCTTCTCCAGTAAGTATCAAATCATCAACATATAAGACCAAAATCAATGCTTCACCATCAATTACCTTAAATAATAGATTAGAGTCAGCATCATTCTTCAAGAAGCCCAAACTTGACAGGTACCCGATCAATTCTTTCGTACCATGCACGAGGAGCCCGCTTAAGACCATACAAGCCCTTCATCAACTTGCAAACATGAGACTCCTTCCCATGTACCTCGAACCCATCAGGTTGCTCGATGTAAACTCCTTCCTCTATCACACCATTAGAGAAGTTGTCTTCACATCCATTTGATAAATCTTCCATCCTCTAGATGCAGCAATGGCAATGATGGTCTTGACAGAAGTGTAGAGAGCAACAAGACCAAATTTTTCTTCATAATCAACTCCCTCTTTCTGTGAAAAACCATGAGCCACAAATCTTGCCTTGTACTTCTCTATGCTCCCATCAGCTGCATGCTTAATCTTGAAGAGCCATTTTGAAGATACCACAGATTTGCCTTCGGATCTAGGAACAATGTCCCAAACATCATTCTTGAGAATTGATTAGTACTCCTCTGTCATAGCATCTTTCCAAACTTGTTAACTGGAAGCTTCCTCCACACTAGAAGGCTCAGATTCAATAATCTGACTCATCAAGGCAACATAACTGGAGAACTTATGTGGCCTTTTACTTTCTCTGAATGTACCTCTAGGAGTTGCGAATCTTTCAGGCTCTTGCATAGTTTGCCTAGCCCAAAGAGATCTCTTTCTTCTAATCACTATATCGGTAGGCCCATCAGTAGGTTCCAAGGGCTCAACTGGATCAACATCTTCCTTCGGTTCTGAAGTCTCCCTCTGAATCTCAGGAGTATGGTCAACTTCTATATCCTGAGGAGACTCATCATAGTCAATCTCCACATGAGTTCCCTTGGATCTTATAAATGCAACATCTTCCTCGAATGTGACATCTCTACTGATTTCAATCAACTTCTCACCTGGAACATATATCTTGTAGGCTTTTGATGTCTCACTATAGCCCACAAATATTCCCTTCTTGCCAGAAGGCTCCAACTTAGTTCTCTTCTCTTTTGGAACATGAACATAGACAAGACATCCAAAGATCCTCAAATGACTAACCTTGGGCTTCTTCCCTGTAAAGGCTTCTTCCAGAGTCATATTCTCCAAGACCTTGTGAGGACTTCTATTTTGAACATATACAGTAGTCCTAGAAGCTTCTGCCCATAAGAAGGTTTGTAGATCCTGGTCATGGATCATGGCTTTTGCTGCTTCCACAATCGTTATGTTCTTTCTCTCTGCAACACCATTCAATTGAGGATTATAGGGGACACAAAACTCCCTCTTAATCCCAACATTAATACAAAAATCCCTAAAGCTGCTAGAGGCGTATTCTCCACCATTATTTGATCTAAGGATCTTGATTCTTTTATCGAAAAGATTCTCTACAAGAGCTTTGAACTCCTTGAACCTTTCTAACACTTCCTCAGACTCTTTAGTTTTCAAAAAATAAATCCAAGTCTTTCTAGAGTGATCATCAATCAAAAGAACATAATACAAGAAACCACTCGAAGAAGGAACAAATATAGGTCCACATAAATTAGAATGAATAAGGTCTAAAATACACTTAGATCTACTTTCTCTATTGTGGAAAGGGGCTTTTGAATTCTTACCCATAGCACATCCTTTGCAAGTTCCTTTATGCTCCTGATTGAACTTGGGAAGTCCCGTGACCATCTTCTCCATGATAGGTAAGGCTCGGAAGTGGAGGTACGCCAATCTTCAATGCCACAGATCACATAGGCTTGAAGAATCATGAACTAATGCTTGTAGGGGACGCGTACATAGCCTATAGAGGCTTTCATGTCTAACACCAATTACTTGAGCATCCTTGAAACTGG
The DNA here is from genome assembly GCA_007258455.2 of Sequoia sempervirens. Lineage (NCBI taxonomy): Eukaryota > Viridiplantae > Streptophyta > Pinopsida > Cupressales > Cupressaceae > Sequoia > Sequoia sempervirens. The sequence goes on along the minus strand of VDFB02372343.1, from coordinate 6,464 downwards.
AATTCCCCATCCACACAAGAACTTTGCCTTTGGAGAAGGCAACTTGATATCCTTCATCTTCTAGAGCTGAAATAGAAATAAGATTGCGCTTGATTCCTGGGACATACAGAACATCTCTCAACTGAAGTGTAATGCCGGAATCCAAATGAAGAGTAAAGGTCCCAACTCCTTTTATGGATAGCCAGCATCATCTCCAATAATAACTTGTTTGGAAAAGTCTTTTTCCACCAAACTTGATAAGTGCTCCTTAAATCCAATGATGTGTCGAGAAGCACCACTGTCGATCAGCCAAGTGTTGGTATCTGTAGGTACATTGCTTGATAGTGCTGAATAGAACAAGTATTCACATGAATCCTTCTACAGAGAGGCATCATCAACATCTACAATGGTGGCTTGTTGCTTAGGTCTAGTTGGACAATGCATAACAAAGTGGCCAAACTTATCACACCTAAAGCATTGAATCTTGGACATGTCTCTCTTCTTTTTGGAGGCAGGTGCATCATCATTTCCCTTATCTCGATTCCTTTTGAAGAACCCTTTCCGTCCATCTTTTCCTTTCTTCTTTGAAGCATAGAAGACGAGAACATGAATGTCTTCATTTTTTGAACTTTGACCAACGCCTCTAGCCACCAACCTTGATTCTTCTTGAATGCAATCTAACCTTAGACGATCAAACTTAGGCAATTTTGATCTTGCACTGATTCCCTGAAAATAGGATTCCCAAGACAAAGGGAGACCATTGAGAGCAAGCATAGTCAGGTCTTTGTCATCAACCATATGTCCAATTGTCAAGAGCTGATCTCTCAAATCTGAAATCCTCATGAAATATGCAATCACAGATTCTCCCTTTGCCATCTTCACATGGTGTAGTTGTTGCTTCAATGCAAGTGCCGGCTGGTATTGTTGATTTCGTACATTTCTTCTAATCTCTTAAACATGTCTCTTGTCGTCTTCAATTTAGAGACAATAGGAACGATATGATCCTTAACGAAATCAACCAATATTTTCATTGCCTTGATATCTTTCTTCACCCATTGCAACTTCTCTTCTTCCTCCTCGGGTTCAAGAACACTAGACTACACAAATTCACCCAAGTCATTTTCACGCAAGGTAAGCATGATCCTAAATCTCCATGATGTGAAGTTTGAAGCTCCCTCAAGTCTATCCTCAATCTTCAAACCGTTCACCATCTTGACAAAGGTAGAGATAGACAAGAAAATGCAAAGAGAATAGAGTATTGTTGTATAAACAAATCTAATCACGATCTCCTCAAACCCGCTCTTATACCATGTTAAGTTTATGATCAGATTAAGTGCACAGAAAATTAATTCAAAAATCAGACACAATAACACAGCAGATACCCTAGGAAAACCCTCCTCTTGAGGGAGAAAAAAACCCAGCAACAATATATCACTTATATATTGATATGTAAATCCAAGAATCTCCTTTACAAAGGCCTATATGAAGGCCAACAAGAGACCCTACAAACTGATGTAGATACACAGCAATAAGACTCAGCCTTACACAATTTTTCAACTTGCTCCTCTATAGAATTCGCTCTGAGAATGTGACGACTTATAATGAATCATGAACAATGAATGAAAGAATGGCAAGAAGCATCATCTATATATACAATATGAAGGGAGACGTAACGGTCCAAGAACACAAGTCGGCCTCACATAGAAAGGTGCGCTCCTTCATAAAATCGCGTCCAAGAAGATAGTCGGCCTCATTTAGCAAATCGGACCTCTTCATTAATTTGTGCCATTTCATAATTAAGGATAACAACCAATGAATGTGACTCTTCAAAGATCTCAAGTTGGCCAAGAATCGTGCCACTTCATTAAAGGATAATCTCACAATTTAAATAGTCGTTTCAGGCTAACATTTAAATTGTCTTCAATCTGTGCGCGAGTCTGGAAGGAGCAGCCCGATGCTGCTAAGTAACATCAACATATATAACATAAAAAGCAGATTGCAATGAACAGATAACACAAGAAACTAAAGCCTTTCAATAGAAATTGAAACAAACAACTTTAGCATCCATTTTCTGTTTTCATCAGAATATTAAAAAGTAAAATCAGACCTGGAAAAGACTTGTTACAGCAGCAATGAGGCTCCAGAATGAGGACCGACACAACACCAAGATTTAGTCTTTGAATACCCCTGTTCTCCAACTCCTTAGTCCTCTTATTTCAATGCCCAAAGTTCAACAATCTATAATGACCCCTTTCTGGTGGAAGCACTTAAACCCGAAACTTGCATTCAAAGCATTCCTCAAAGGGACATAGAAATATTAGAGATTAATAAATATCTAACAAGATCAAAGATGATATGAATATTTCATTCGGGGCAAAGGATTATTTATTTACTTTGCTATGAGTGATTCTCATAAACATATTTCATAAGTACTTTAGGGTAAACATCTTTCAAGATCCCATAGGTGGGATTATATTAAACCATTAATCATCATAGAGTCATTATTACTTTATAAGGCTCAATAATTGTTTATAGCATCATTATTGCATGATTGTAAATAAGATTATATATATGTATATATTATATGCGTTCCCCACCTATTTTATGAGTCTTCATATAGACACACATGCACACACACACACACATATATATATATATCAGCACATATAATTACCAATTATCACCAGATATATTTATCAATGTAAGAACTATGTATAGAAAACACATTGTATTAATATATTTATTTTTATCTATATATGTATGTGTCAACTGTTACTTTATTTGTTAAGCATCCATTTATTATTGTTAAGTTGCTCTTTAACTGATCCCTGACATAAATTGTAATCATTGTTCGGTAATATAATTTATTTCCTTGTTTGACCGATATGTAAGCGGGAGTTCCCCTTTTTCCATCCGCCCAAGCTTGATACTCTATTCCTTTCTTTCCTCTACCAATCCCCCTCTATCTCTCTTGACTTCCTCTTCAATGTTCTTATTTCCAGATACAGAGGTTCCTAATATTTCAATCTTCCATACGCGTATTCTTCTATTCTCTCTTGTCGCCATCACTTATGGTGCGTATATACACACGGCTCCACCACCATCAACAAACAAGGAATGAATGAAGACAAGGTATAGTTAACCCTCACGTCCACAACCACGATAACTAATTCGGCACACACTATCAGTCGACACTTAGTAAAGATAGCGATGGCATTCCTATTAACATGTCCTCCATGCACAAAGCGACTCAGAAAGAAGGCAAGTCATTGCATGCTCATTCCATAGAAGGAATGAAGATAATGGCCTATTTAGAAACACGTCTTTATCATGGAATGCAATTGATATTATTTAGATTCACAACTTTCTTCACCGCCAATAACACGACCTATCATGCAACTTAGTGGATGCGTCATGCCACATCGTCCTCAATATTGACTTGTTCCATATCGATATCCTTTCGTAGAACATCCTCCGCCTACGGTTATATACTCCTTCCTTGTTCTTCTCAACATGTATCGATGCTCCCTTCAACCAATGGTCCATAGCGATGGTTTCCTCCTCTAGCCGCTCGTGATGATTCTTCTATTGTCTTCTATTTTTTGTCTTTTTTCCTACTGATCTCTCCCTATTTACTTAGAAGCTTTCTTAATTTAATATCTTTGATCAAACCAAGGATTGCACCATTTCAGAAAGGCACGCCTCTCTACAATTATCCATGGCTTATGCGTTACTCTTAATAGACGACTATTAAAATAATAATGACATATGTTAATGCCAACCTCAGTATTGTTTATCTTTACCAAATTCCCATCATAAATCAATTCTTAGATTTATTACATATACCATCATTTATATATTTATTTATTTATTATTTATGATTAGGTAGTTTAGGGTATAGGTTAGCATCTTGTGTTTTACATAATATATTTACAAATTGGATTTATTATAAATGTATTTATTTATCTATAATATACTCTCATAATTATTATAATAATTAAATATTTCATATTTATATTTTTAGTATTTATATCTTTGTTTATTTTGATGGTAAAATTAACAATGATGATAAAGACTATTATATATTACTGCTTTATTATTTTATTGGCTTATATTTTATATTCAATAATTGCCAACATCTTTATATGTGTTTTATTTATTAATCTATTTCTTGATACTTTATATCCTAGTATCATAATTTTAGGGGGCATGACACAATCAAAACCCCAACGTATGCTGGTCACAATCTGGGGTTTTCAGCAGCAAGATGGTGCCCCTCTAGAAAACTCAACCTCCTCTAGAAAATTTAAATCTCCATTAAAATTTGCAAACTAGTACTTGAAATGATCAGCTTGAATGACTCTTCTAATGCACCAATACCCATTTTGATTCTTCAATCCATTTTAGAGCTGCGAGCATAAACATGAAATCTGGTATAAAAGTGCAATGCCCAGAAAATGCAAATAAACACACCAAAATCTTCGTTAAATCAAACCAAACTGAAAGCAAACATTCCACACCAAAATCTCCTCAAAGAAACTGGAAACCCTTCTTTCTCGATCACCAAATTTCCTAAAAACTGAACTACAATAAGCACTGTGTGTTCCCTACTGTGGAAACACTCACAATCTGACTAGGGTGGATATTCCACCACTAAAAACAGCCCAAGCGAAGAGGATTTTCATCCTTAGTTCATAGCCCAAGCACTCTAGAAGAAATCCAGTAGCATTTGTTATGTTGTCAAAGCCAAGATGTGAAAATGAGAGCCAAACTTAGAATATAAAGAGCTAGGGCGATGGACTTGAAAATTTTCTCCAATTTCTTCTAAAACCCACGGCCATCTCTTTTGAAATATTTAACATTTAAAAATGTATTATTTTCTCCTTTAGGCATCCATCTCAAGAAGCAAATATAATATCAATTTATCTTTTAAAAACAACTTAAAGTCGTTTCACTAGGCATAAGGTACTTTTCGAATGACCACTTTTACCCCTCAACTTAATTTTATAACTTTATAAAATGACTTAAGTGGTTGAATTAAACAAATAACCAATATTGCAACCTTAGGCTCTTCGAAAATAAATTGAGTAATAATACTGCTGCGAGTACACTGGCCTAGGACCAACTCCCCCAAAGATGACTTATTATAAATAGCACTGCTATAAATAGTAAGTATGTGCCAAACACCTAAACTAAGCGAATTGAAGACCCATAGAAGAATATTGTGACCAATTAAAGGTAGCAACATCATGACCGGCCACTACTAAAAATAGAAACCCATTTGAAAACCCCCAAACTAAACTGCTAAAAATAGCACTTATTATAAATAGCATACTGCTAAAAATAGTGACTCCAAATGCATTTTGAGCACAAACTGGGCAGTCGTCGCAACTTTCTAAAAATAGTAAGCCCGAAAAAGGTTGTCAAATCCAAATGCATGTCATACCACTATAGAGCTCTCTGAAAACCCAAAAAGAATCCAAAAACCAATCCTGTATGCAAATCCCTAATTGAAATGCATGTCACATTCCTGAAATGCATGTCACATACCTCTGAAGCTCTTTGAAAATCCAGAAGGAATCCATAAACCAAACTACAAAACTCCGACATGCAAACCCTTGAATCCACAAAAGAGACCTCCACACAGCAGAAAACCCTAATTTTGCCTCTGACCCGCCTACAGGTATTTGGAAATAAGCCAACAGTCACTGGGAAGTGTAGTACTAAAAATGGGGACATTACACATTTTCAGAAACCAAAATCCCTGAAAAAGTAAGTTCACTTTCTATAATGTCCCCAATTCTAAGCTAAGTAATGATTTTCAATTTTGAGCATCATTTGAAACCCTTGGTCATTGGAGACGTTTGCCAAGGTAGCTGATTTGATCCTGAGAGTGATTTTGGCCAAGAGATTTATATTTTGATGAGTTGCTTTTGCAGATTAAAAGGGGAACTATCCTTAATGGAAAATAAAATATAATGTTGATTATATTTTATTATTATTTTATGTTCCACAGTCAAAGCAATCTTATAAGAAATAAAGGAGGGGAGTTTTAAAAACAAATAAAATATTATTACCTTCCTTAAGTGAATCAAATCAATCCTTAGTTGGTTGGCCCATATGAGATCAAATCTGATTTGCTTCAAAAGGTCAATTCTCTCTCCTAAGTCAATTTAGAGACCTAATGATGAAAGCATCTAATATTTTAATATTTTAAGACCAAATCAGATCCTCCCTATGGCGGTTTGGATAAGGGCGGTTTAGATGCCTTAGTGAAGAAGGCATTAAATATTTTAATAAGATAAAATCAGATCCTCCCCTATAGCGATTTGGACTAGGGTTGGTTTAGAGCAATATTTAAAAAGGCATCCCATTCCACCATGAGAGGTGAATTCTCATGGAGTTCATCATAGAGCTTAATTGACAAGTTTCTAAGGAGCTAGGGTTTGAAGACTTGTTTATTGCAGATCCAAGGAAGATGAAAT